>JAODVQ020427426.1:0-10785 GCA_025400075.2 Phenganax stokvisi
ACGGCACGCTACAAATTACCTATCTCGCCTGCTACTTTGGCACTTTTTATCGCCTTTTTGTTGGAGCGTGGCTATGCCTCGTCCACAGTGAATACCTATATATCTGCTATAGGTTATTCACATCGGCTACATGAGGTCTATGACCCAACTAAGGTTTTCTATATCATTCAAATGTTGAAAGGTTATAGCAAGCGAAGTAAACGATTAGACAGCCGGTTGCCCATAACTTTACCGATTCTCGATCGATTGCTTCAGATGGCCTCGCTTACACCCGGGTTTCATTACCAGATCTGTCAGTTCCAAGCAATGTGTTCATTAGCATTTTTCGCATTCCTACGGATAGGTGAAATTACAACAACCGGCAAACCCGATAATTCTCCCTTACAACATGATCAGATTGAAAAAAATTATGATTCACAACACCAGGTAGTTGGTTTCAAAGTCGTGTTCAAAAATTTCAAACATAATTACAACAACAGGCCGTTTAATCTGTCAATAACTAGGCAAGCTGTTGCGTGTCCAGTTTCTGCCTTGATGGCTTATCTATCATTGTGTGGAGACAAAAGTGGTCCGCTCTTTATCACGATTGCGGGTTTGCCGGTGACGCATGATAATTTTTCGGCTCGTTTATCTGCAGCTATTCGTTTCTGTGGTTTAGACCCTACGCGTTACAAATCCCATAGTTTTCGTATCGGTGCGGCTTCGCATGCGGCCGAGTCGGGTCTATCCGATGCACAGATTCGTACCTTAGGTCGCTGGAACTCAAATGCATTTCGTAAATACATTCGACTCCAGTCCCTATCTGCGTAGTTACGCTAGGTTTTTCTTTTTAGGCCGGTTTTGGCCTGCGATCATTGCACCAGCGCCTCGTTTACATAATTTTCCGTTTATTCTATCGCTAGCAATTTCACTCATGCGAGTACTTATGCATGGGTGATGATGGACCAGCAGTTAGCACGGGCGGCTGTCTGTTTCCTTTCAAGTTAGATTAATTTAATTCTTGTCATCATGTCAGTCAGTAGGGGCAATTGTGTTACGAGCGTTCTTCATTGTTTCTTTCACCGGTCAATAACTAGCACGGGTGGTTATTGCACTTTGGTACCGTCATGATATCTTGCTATTCCTTATGATTAACACATTGAGCAAAATTGGGATGGTTAGCACGGGCGACAATCCTAGATTATTGTTTGTGTGTATTATTGTTTCTTTCACCGGTCAATAACTAGCATGGGCAGTTATTGCACTCTGCACAGTTATGATACCTGTTATTACTAATTATCAACACGTTGAGCTAAATGGCGATTGTTAGCACGGGCGACAATCCTAGATTATTGTTTATGCGTATGTTGGCAATGGCGATAATTTTGTGGCTCTGTGCCATTCCGTTTCCTGGGGTGGGGCTGCATCTCTGATGCTTTGGCCTATGTTGCCCTCACCTTCACTGGCCATAGAACAATTTTAGTGTACATAAATCAACATTTTGATTCATCTTATTTAGCAACTATTAATTTTGCAAATGTTATGTTATTGATTTCAATTAAACGGCTGGGGGAGCGTAACCCTAGCCAAAATTTTTCCAGCAATCTGTGGTTAAGTGCTTAATTTTCTCCTGTCAAATGGCATGGCCAGCGAACAGAGCTCAGGAAATGTAATGCCTACAATGCATGCAATAACCTATTTGCGAGAGGTTCGTTTAATCTCTGAGTTCATCATAGTGAAGGCATAAATTGAACAATTGGTGTGTTCAATGCTGTACAAGCATTTCACCTTTTTCGTATGAAGAGTCTCTACAAGCAAACGAAAACAAGTTCGTGTGTTATATGAACATCAGTCTTCATACAGTCTGGTAGCCAACATGTATGCAATAAAGTATAGTTATAAGTACAAACTTACCGGAAAAGTGGTGAGAAAGTTCAGTCTGAAATGTGAAGAAACATTTGCCGCCACTGGAATTTTTGTTACTGTTGTTGCAGTTGTTTTTGCTTGACCTTCTACATGCAAATATGTGTCTCTGCGAAAACCAAACATGTCAAAACGACCCTCACGGTTAGGCCACTTGGCAAGACCTTCCCCAAACTCTTCTACGAAATACACTGACGATGGTTCAAGTTGATAACAGAATGAAATGTAATTCTTTAAAACGTTATTTATACATATACTATAATATGTCAGGATTTAAATTATCTACAACTTTGTGTTTTACTTAGTCAGCACAGTTTTGCAGATTGAAAAATTATTCTGGATCTTCGAAAAACCATCAAGTCCATTAGATGGATGTGCATTGCGCTCTGAGATACATACCGGATTTTTTTGCTGTGAAAATTGTAATTGTAACTGACATTAATTAAGGAGTCTGATTAATATCGGATAGGTGTGAATATTGTGTAGTTACTGCCAAGTGATCCCACTTGGTAGCCCACATAGCTGCACGCAGCAGGTCTCCTGCATGTTTGTTTGGTAGATTTACATATATCATGCTTTGTACCTTGTTGAAATTTGCATTTAGCGTGTTAGTGGCAAAAGTGCATGTCTGATTTCTTATAGGTGTTATAAAATGATGGATATAATTCACACCTGAAAATCTTGCGATAACACTTTTTCGTACCGCTGAATATGAAATGTAGACATCGTAAGGTGATAATACAAGACCGGGAAGATAACACATGGTCGGCAAACTCCCTCCAACTATTTTTTAATCTTTTGTAGTAAGAATTGCATGCTAAATTTTTAAAACACTAGAAAAATTGAATGCAGGTCAGTATTTAGTGCAATGGGTTTAAACTTGTCAGCTGAATCATAACACTAAGTTATTTTAGTCATGATCTGATGTCGTTAGAGTTCTTTACAGCATTACACTTAAGTGGAAAACACTTTCAATGCTGTTTCACGTTGGGCAAAAGTAAAAAATACAGCACGGGATTGAGTGAATAAATAAAAAATATACTGAGATCGGTTCTACAAAGCCTGTTCGGCTTAAATGGTGGATAAGCTCTAGTGAGAAATCATATTTATAGATTCTTCATATGATCAAACTGAAAGATTTTATGTTTAACTGTATATATAATTATGTATCTACATGTAACCATAAGTTCAGAACACAAGATTGTATTTGTAAGGTCAATAAGATATGCAACACTGTTTTAATATTCTGGCATACCTACCATTTAAACTTAAGAGGTTACGGACAATCATCCCCTGATAGATAAATTACTTACATGGAACATCATGGAAAGTCTCTTGGTGATTACTAGACTTTTCTGAACTTTCCTTTTCACTCGCTCCTGTTGATCTTTTTGGGACAACACAAAGACAATTTCATGAGAACTGCTACGCTCAAAATTGTCCCATTCATTCAATATTGGCAATTTTGCTTTGCTCAAACGGTCAGACTTTTTAGTTTGAATGCTCACACTCACTATGGTGAACCAAATCGCCTTGTATTGGCCTGTGGACCATATGGGTAAGCACCATATGGTGGACATGCCACGTGACCACATGACCCCAAAACACGTGTAATTATCTACGGTCTTATGGTACTACAACATGCTCTTCTTCCCCTGACTGTTTAAAGTCATCGAGAACGCGAGTAAACGAACATAGAATTGCAGAATTAACATTCAGTAAGTTCTTTGTAATTTAAAGAAGAAAAAAATTGCTGATATGACAAACTCTTGCCAAAATTCAGTAAATTGGGTTATGTTGCAATTCAGTTGCCATACATGCTGTTTGATGGTGGGAAAGGGGGGAGGATGGAATATGCTCATTGGAGAACTAGGGAGACTTGTTCAGAGAAAATATGTTTTTACATGTATTTAACAATGTTTTTTTTTTTTAAAACATTACATGAATGCAGTTGGAAGGGGAGCTATTAAAATGCAAACCAATATGAGGGAGGTGCTGTTTGTCAGAGCATTTACCATATATTACTGTTCAGATGCTGCCTCTTGTTTTTCCTTGTTTCAGTTAAGTTGTGAACCCAGTGGTCAATTTTTTTTTGTATGAGCTCATTTGGTTCATTGTTCATCTCTCAAGTTACACATCCATGTCTCGTGTTCTCAAAAGTCTTCTGTGTCGTTCCATTTATTTTGACTTGTGCCATAATATACTTCTTGCTACATTGTTATTCTTTTCAATGCATTGTCTGGTAAAAATTTTTACACTTTTATATGCCTGAATAAACTGAGGAACATGAGCACCATAAGTTGTATGTATGGGGTCATGTCGGTTTTTTTGTAGCGTATACATGTTTCTCTTAATGATATAAACAGATTGATCCCCTCTTCAGCTTTACTAAAAAAATAGCAATTGATGGTCTCTTGTGAAGGAAATTTACATGTCACAGTGTCACAGAGAGCTACGAATCGTACCCACAATTTTTTCACTGTTTTCTCACTGTTTGGCTGGACAACAACTTTGTAATTTGTTGGGCAGATTTTCCAGCAATTTTTTTGTTGTCATCCATTCGACTACTACAGCAATTTTTGTCCAAGCGCAAACCACAAACATTTTTCCAAGTTTATCCACGTGTCAAACGTGACGTTTGTGAACTTTAATGGAAACCAATTTAGTGCAAACTTTAACCAATTAGACTGCTAAATTATAACTGTCAGTGGGCATGACTTTTGCATTTTGATGACCAATAACACATGAACTAACATATCAAGCAGTGTGGTTTCAATGTTCACAATATATAAACTTCCAGCCATGGAAAATATACAAATTGAGGTTGATTTTGAATATATCAAAAGAGTATTTCTTGCCTTTACACCTGACAGCTACAGTCAATTGCTCTCTCTTCTTGCACTTCATATTGAAAAAAATCAATTGGATTCATGCTGTCTTTCGTACAAACACGACAAAGGTGACTACATAGTGCTGCCCAAAGACAAAACCAGTTTATTTGTGACCATCCAATGCTCTTGATGGATTCTGAAGTGGATCTAATACATTTAAAAATATAAGTCTTGGAATCGACCTCCCCATTGTCCAAACAGAGATGAATGCAATGATGCATGCATTCATAATTTGACAGATTCCTTTTCATCTAGAATGAAAGAATTGTCACCTTGTCTGAAGTTTCCATCTTCGAAGCTTTGAAAATTTTTTTCTTGTGATACTCCTTGGTCTGCAGCTGATTGCAAAAAGCAACTTCTCCCACTCTGCTGGGAGCTGCCGGAGCTGATCCGCCACCGCTTACACTTTATTGAACATAAACAGCTAAAACAGCTACATATACATAAACATTAACATGATCAATCTGATGCTATTAGACACAGCTCTTATCAAAAACGGTGCTACACCCTATGCTAGCAGGTCCAATACACCCAGTTAGAAACTACAAAGCCCATATATAAAGATGAGTGAGTGGGCACTATAATCACCTTTGGCAGAAGAAACAGCAAAATGTGTTGATTAACCATTAATTCGCAATCGGGCACCCAGGAGCGTGCGAGAAAACATTTTCTGTTTCTTTCATTCCTCAGCCAGCAGAAAATAACACTTCTCACACTCTCCTGGGAGCTGCTGCTGCTGATTCGCTGCAACAAACAATGATAGAGCTATGAAATGTCAGTTATGTACTCTGCATCGACTTCGTCACGTGCAACAAAGCGTTCAAGGACTCATCAATGTAGTTATGCTTTGCAGAGGCACTGTGCCAACCCCCTTGTCTCTGGAGTAGCTGATCAGGGATTCCTAATGGAGCAGCGATGGTCGCATCACCTGAGCATAGACTATGCAGTCAGTAACACTTCGGATCGAGACCTTCTGTTTTCAACTCCCTTTTCACCAACAGGTTTGCATGGCTATTTGACATAGGTTTCTTGTGAAGCTTGTGACTGCTCTTTAAGTGTTGTACTCACCTCCAGAGGGGGGTGTGAGGCTTGTGAGCTCCTTGGCCAGGAACTTTTCAACAACCCCCACTAGGCAAGGAGTTTCATCTGAACGCGCAATCAGGACTTAAGACCCTTCACGAAATTGGTCGTTTTTATGCTGCTTTAAGAATATTGTATGATGAGTCAGCTCGAAAACTAGATCTTGCTTGGTAATACGCTTTAGGTCATCCCATCGAAGGAACCCGTACAAGCCCAAAGCCAGCAATGCAGCCATCTGCATGTCACCAAGCGGCCCAACTTCCAGACGCTTCATAATATTCTTAACGGTAATCGACGATAGAGGTGTTTTTCTAGCCTTTGGTTTGGCTAAAATCCTCCTCGGTCCTCAACAACTTGTTTCATGACTGAATGCTCACTTGGCTTTGCATGGCCATGTTTTTGGTGTACCCAGTTGATACCGTAAATAGTTGAATTTATAAACGAAACTGAATGTACAATGATGTACAATGACAGGTTGATGCCACTTGCTGGTACAGGAGGAATAACATGAGAAAATGTCCATCGTTTCCAAGCTTTATATGCATTAATATAAGTAGTTACAGTACCTGGAGCCTTATCTCGTATCAACACTGCTGGCAGCACACGTGCTAGTTTTTTAAGTTCAGGATCTTGAATTTAGTAAAGGCTAAGCCAGTTGTCAGTGCTTATGTCAGCAGGGCATTGTGCTAAAATGTATACAAGTACCAATTACTAACACAACACCATTTGTGAGTGACAAGAATATCCAGTGATCCATCGGACCAAGATGCAATTGTAGTCAATTGCAGAAAGCAAGACACAACGCATCGCTTACAGCTATGGGAGTTTTTTTTTTAATTAACCATGTGCATGTAACAGGCTTAAACGTGCAAATTAAGCTATAACAGCCAACTGTCGCAGTTGTTAATAATGGCCACCGCTATGGCCTAGAACAAAGGGAGTAAAATGCCACAATTGCTAAAACAGCTGCACTGTAACACAAGGTACATCGCTAACAATTTCCCTCCTTTTAACAGTAACTCATGCCGAAGGGCCAGTACAAAATGCTATAACTGCTGCACTGCAGAAGTGAGCAGCCAATATACGGTTGCATGAACATTGCAATAAACATGCAGATGAACACAAGTGTGTAAAGTACAATGCTACAACAGGTGTACTGTAAGCTGTAAAAGCCAAGTGGCTCTACATGGTACTCGTCAAGACGACTATTTTAGATTCTACCTGTGCAGGCACACGGTACACTTGCCATAACAGCTATACTGCTATCAGTAATAAGTCATAACGGCTATATGATGTAATCCTGAAATGCCGGGATGGTCAATTATTTACCCCAACTGTTCATACATGCATGTTCTGAATTGACTAGAGCATTAACTGAAGTCCAATCTCAGGGCCCATATCTGAAAATTGGATATGCCCTCTGCAAACACGCTGCTGGAAGCTGAACCAGAAATAAGGATTCCAACATAAGTAGGGAGGTTAAGGCTGTCCGTGACAAAGGCTGTCCAGGCACCGCTGGCACTAGCGAGCAGAGGCCACCAAGGTGCTGAAGGCCAGTATGGTATTATCAGGGTAGCAATTTCCTTGCCAATATTCATATGGGAAAGAACATGGGCAATCAGGTGAGGTGGTGGGAAAATCCAGTTGTTCTAATTTGCCCATGATACTGTGAACGCATCTGTCGACTCGCATTCCAGATTCAGGTACCAACTTGAAAACTGTGGTAGTTGCTTTGTTTTGATGGTGGCAAAGCAATCAGATCAACTGTGTGAGGCCCCCAGACTCCATCGACAGTTTTAAAACATGAGGGATTCAGCATATAGTTGTCAGGATCGTCCAAACACGATAAACCGTCAGCAGTGTCATTGAACTCCTGACTCACCCATTCTACAATTAACCGTACATTGAATTTCTTGCAAATCTTGTATATCATGATAGCCTCTTTGTGTTGTTCCTGATTTCGGCTTCCCACAGTCATTATCCTTTTGGCACTTTGGTTTTCTGTCCTGTGTTTCACCTCCTTACCAGTAAGTTGTGAGCTAACAAAGCCACAACCAAGCGAGCGGCTCTGAGTTCTCAAAATGTTGAGCTCTTCATACTTTCTTCCTTCGACCAACTACCCACTGCTTTCTGATCACCAAGTTGGATTGCATATCCACCCCCAAGCTACATCACTTGCATCAGAGTTAGACAAAACTTTGACCTTTGGAGATGTAGACCAAACAGGTTGCCCGCTTTTCTATAAACTGTCGCACCAGAAATTTAACTCAATTTTTGCATCATCTGACAGGTGATATTTTTCATCCCAACCTGAAGATTGCTGGATAGATCTATATAGTTTGCGTGTCCATAGGCGCACAACTAGCCTCAGCGCCAGGCCCATAGACGACAGGAAACCAGTAATTTGAGCTAGTTGATGGGCAGAGACAACATAATCAGAGTCCACTACTTTTTTAAGCATGTCTTTGAACACTACCACACGTCTTTCTGGGACGATGAACCTTCCAGACACCAAGTTGATAATAAAGCCCAACAGCTCTCCATACTGAACGGGTTCCCAGCAACTTTTTTCCTCATCAGTGTTGAAGCCACTAGCCCTTACGTCTTGTCGGACCTGATGTGAAATTCAGCGGGCTTCCTCCAGAATGCTTTCAGCCCCAGCCGTGTCATCCAGGTAGGTGAAGATCTGAATCCCCTGTTTTCTCCAGTGCTTCACAAGAGCTTTCTGGATCTTACAAAATACATATGGCACAAACGCTAGCCCAAAAGGGAGCACTGTACACTTAAAATATCTCCTACTCTCATTAACCACCCATGCACAACCTAGAAATTGTGTGTGTTCCTCTGATATTCCCATATGATGGTATCCACTTGAATAATAAAATTTAAAGAACCAGTCCCCTCGTTAAAATAGGTCACCATCAGTTCTGATATCCTTGTACTTGAATTTTGCAACTCTGAGGTGTTCATTAAATATCTTAAATCCAAAATGAGTCTAAGTTTTCCAGAAGCACTTTTTGCCACACTAAGATGGGAAGTGGGATTCGTGTTTTGGTTAGCTGGGTTTGTGTTGGCAATGACGAAACCAGAGTTTGCTGAGCGATGCTCCCTGGCAATATGACCCAGTTTGAAGCAACGAAAACACGTCATACGGTTATCACATGAAGGCTGGCTGATGTATATTTCCCATTCTCATATTTTGCCCTGGAAACATTTTTTCTCCATTTGAAGTCTGCTTATCAGAAGCCTGAAACTGCTTTTTAGCTTTAAAACGTGATGATTCGGTTTTTCTCTCGTGTCTTATTTGCTTGCCTTCCTTTATGCCTTTCTTGATGCGGTTCTCGTCCTCTGAATCACTAGCTAGTGGCTTGGCTGTGTAGTATGTAGCAATGAACCGTGTCCCAGCTGTAATTTTCTGTGAGCAAAATGTGCTTATTGCATTCTAGAAGTAATTTGTTACCTGCGTTTAATTCCGCAGATATCTCCCCCATGTTGTTGCTGACAAGTACCCAATCCACATGCTGGAGTACACTTTGATTAGTAGATATTGCTTTTTGTTGCCTTCATACCGAAAAACCGGTTCAGCTGCCTTTGGAGCAGCGGTTGTACCTGTGAGTGTCACCTTCGACTTCGCCATGGCAAAACTCCAATTTTAAGTGCTGCAGTTCTTGCGCATTCTTTCTTTGGTGCTTGAGAATTTCCCTAGCGCACGCTGGCCGCTCTTTGAGGTCGCTTCAAGAACTAGCCGAGCTAACTTTCGAATGACATCTTCGCTTTCGTCTTTGATCACAACTACCTGTTTTTTTTGCATTGCGCTTTTTCCTCCCGGATCTCGCTTTGGCTAGAACTATGCAGACTTCTCTCATGTGAAAGCGAATTTCCTTGACCTGTAGACTTGCAGTGTTCCTTCCTTTGCTCCTCATTACAGCCACCACGATGACTACGTTCGTTAGAATGGCAACTCTACTGATCGTGATCTTCGCTGTTGCATTGATGACGTAAACTAGGACTCTTATTATACGGCTCGAGCCTACTTAGCATCTGAAATGATTTTGACGATGACTGCTTGGATTTACCCATAATAGAAAACACCAAGAACAGCAAAGAACGGAAAAATTTTCGCCATAAAATTTTCATAAAATGCAGAGCGAAACACTGTAATCAGCTTTGGTGGAAGCAACAGCAAAATGTGTTGATTAACCCTCTTCACCAGATTCACAATCGGGCTCCCAGGAGTGTGCAAGAAAACATTTTCTGCTTCTTTCATTCCTCAGCCAGCAGAAAATAACACTTAGTTTTACCTGTGATAGTACCAGTGAAAAAAAATGGTCCTACCAAGCATATAAACTTTGCCCTCAATTTTGAAGATGAATCTGGTGACGATAATATTCACATGGGATAAAAAGGCAAAGACAATCTCTCACTATTGATGAGATATATTAACAAACTAAAAATGAGATAAAGGCAGTGGAAGAGAGTTTGTCAGTTCTGAAGGAAAAACATGAGTCAATTTTAAACAGCTGGAAAATGTAAAAGGTTATTCATCCCCCGATAACCTTTGCAGAAAGTGACATTTACACCTTGGACACACTTCCGAAGCTGCACTTATGGCCATGGTTCTCCATTGTTTTTGTGCGGCTAGGAGAAATTTCATGCAGGGGAGCTGAACACCAAAGAATTGGAAAATAGTATATGAAAAAGAAAAAAAAGATTCAAACTCGGAAAGGAGAGATAAAACATAAAAAACCATGTGTAATTCGGTCAACCAGTCCTTTTGAGGACAAATTGAGGCAGATTTGTTCCTCAAAAACAAATAATTGTTTATGATGTGCAGCATAAAAAACTACACCATGTTAGAAAAACAAATACATGACGTGGAACAATATAGTAAACTAGACGCATAACTGCATTC
>JAODVQ020427536.1:0-10785 GCA_025400075.2 Phenganax stokvisi
TGATTTGGGTATTGCTGACATTGTTTGCCATCATCTGTTATCACACATACAAGCAATGTGTCAGGAACTGTGTCTTTGCTCAAAACATTAAGACTCTACTGAATAAACAAGATAATGATAGGGACCTTGAACATCTACTGAGAGAGGGAAATCAAGATTTATTCGAGGGATAACTAAACAACAGTTTTAACCTTGCACCTATATTATAGCACAATAATAATTTTGTCCCGACCATTAACACTTGTGTGTTCAAACATGTTTTCATTATCCCATACCCAATTCATGTGTGATTATTTTGTTTAAGATTGTGTGTGTTGTGTGAGTTGATGCCAATTTATGTCAATCATCTCACTAGGTATATAGCTAATCCCAAATATTGTTGTCATTAAAATCATAATCATAACTTGTTTTTTGTCCAGTGAAGGTTGTGGTGAATAGTGTGAGAAATGCACCAATTATTCATAAGGTTCACAGAAACAGTGCAATCTGAGGATTGTTTTTGTTCTTAGTCCAAGCTTTTGTTCCATGCCATCTGGGACTCTACAGGTATTTCACAAATTAAATGCTTCTAATCTACCTGTGCTATCTTTGAATTGCTCTGCTTTCACTTTAATACTCTCCAAAATGAAACTGTTGGCAATATCAACATGACTCTACTTAAAATAGCACATATTGGAAGTGTGGAACAAAGAAGTAAGAGAATCGTCCAGACCTTCTCCCCGTATATAAAAAGGGGAGGGGTCTGGAATCAAGACTAATTGCTGAGCAGCTACAGCAATACCCACAAAACTCATTTAAAGACGTTTAGAGGTAAAAATAGGGCAAATTCCGAGAAGAGGACACACTCCGAAGAGAGAACAAAAGCCGCATTCCGAAAGAGTCTTCTCTTTGGAGGTTCTACTGCATTGCTTTCAATCAGTCGTGAAGGGTGTGTGTGTATGTGCGTAACACATGTCTCTATACCATGTATATATATAGGGGCTCTTGGGACTTATATTCTGGTGTGGATTAGTGGATTATATTTGATGATTTGCGTGAAAACATAATGTATAGAATAAAAGCATAGTTTAAGAACAGCAAACAGAGTCTGGATTAATAATGGATATTTAGTTTCTCTGTCTCTCTAGCTTTTCAGCAATGTCAGTTGTTCCAACAGTATCTCGGAGCATTAAAACAAAGGCCTTGAATTTGTAAGGATTTTGTCGTATTTGTTCTAGTGCACACACTACAAGCTGTGTCTCAGAGCAGTCGGCAATGGTGTCAATCCATCCTTCTTGTTTAAACTTGATAACCAGTGTTTCCTTTGCTGATGGTGTGGCTTTGAGTGATCGTATTATATCCTCCATTGACTTCCTGACTAATTCATCGGGTGTTAACATTTCTGTATGAAAATGTAATTTCTTTGAAAAAAAATACAAATTTAAATACTATTCTGTATTATCTAAAATGGTGTGAACTGCAGAATGAAGTCTGGGTAAATGGTGTCAATCTTGTGATCAAAACCAGAAACTTACCACATGGAAGGCCAGTATTATCATCAGGACTGTTAAGTTGTTTAATAAAACTTGGTGACTTCGGTGGCTTGGATTTTAGTGGTCCTTCACAAGAAATACCATATTGTTATAAATTACACTACTATTACTCTACCATGTTGTGAAGGTTTCTTTAATGAATCTGTGTATATCAATGATCCATAATTGTAATAAAAGCTCTTTTACCATGTCTAACCTTCTGGTGATTCAATGCAGATGGAATTGAAGTTCTCTTTTGCACCATTAAATATAATAGAATGAAACAATGGTTTTGCCTCTCCTTCTCCTTCCCACTTCAGTCTTACGACACATGGACAGAACACTTTCCTATCTGTAAATCTATTCACAGTATACTCCTCAATCTAGGGAAAGTAATTTGGCCATAATAGAGCTATTTCACTCAAGTTTTATATACCAAGCGGTTGCTGAGTAACTGAAATTTCCAGCCATCAATTAACTCAGTTGGGACATCAAGACGAAGTTTGCGCGTAGTGCTCTCTTGAAATTTTACTTCAGCTGGCACTCCAATCTTCAAGATTGTTTCCCGCTTCGATATTTGGGCTTCAATCACCTGTGTATTGTTGTAGAACAACCACACTACTATTATAAGGTATAGCTATCTAAAACACAAACCACCTCTTATGAGAACCTTACAAAACCTATAAAGACCATTTGCGCAGAGATGATATATATAAGCACCTTGAATAATATTATCAACAAAACTTGTAACTATGTGATACTTAAATGAAAAAAACTAGAAATAGAAACACCTGAAATACTGGACTGAATTGCACAAATTAAGTCAGAAGCACAGGCAGTATTAGCAGACTACACCTCTTTTTTGAGGAAAAGGCCATGCTTTCGAGAATCAAACCCGCACCAGACACATCCACACCCCCCCCCCCCCCCCAATTCTATTCACTGTATATATGTTGACAACTGGGATATAATGCCCCAAAGCTGAGCAATAACATGGTAAATAAACGTGATACTGTGCACACTTACATAACAGCATATAAAAGGGGGTGGGGGTGATTATGACCGGAACGAACAAGAAAATAGTTATATAAACATTTTGGCCAAATTCCTCAATAAATTGTATATAAGATTATGCAAAATTTTAGGCACAGTTACCTAAGAAAGGTTGGTTACCAAACTCCCATACTGTAGTACTACTCAAATATTTAAACATCAGTTCAAGGGGTAAAGAGTTAAAGTAGGCTAATACTTTTAATTAAGCTAGTTGAGTGCAAATATGCACACAGAAACATTATTGACACCTAGTCCACTCTGGTTCTTCTATATATAAAAAAGACATTTTTGTTGGTATATCTCACTCACCTTCGCAAGTACATCCAAGTTTCGAAAAACACAAACTTCTGAATGAAATTGCCCATAAGAGATAGATGTATAAAAAACCTTACAACAATACTGAAATGGAGAGGCAAAAGGGTGAAAAAGCTCACGAAAAAATACTGTAATTGCATAAATAGAAAAACTACAAACTTCAATTTCACAATGATCCTTAGTAAAAGTTGTGCTTCCAGACTTAATGACTGAGAAGACTTGTGAAGGATGGTTACATTTAACAACATTTAAGTGTCGAATATCATGAGAGCAGTGTTGAATGCCAAGTTTGACAGGATTACTTAGATTTTCCTGCCTTAAATCATGACTAAATGAATACATTGCACTGACAAGAACATTCCAACTAGGTAGCAACTCCTTTCCACTTGGTAATCCAACGGCTATATTAAGATTGAAGTGATCTTGACCCTCAGGAAGAGAGCTGCTGGGAATGTGTAGCTGGAGACCATATCCCTCCCAGACCACATACTGCTCCTCATTAGTTACCACCACCCTCTTCTCAGCAATTACATCTCCTTGTTGTGTACAGAGGGATTGTAATCACATTTATGACAGAAGTATTATACCTATAAGCAAAACTTGGGAACTTTTTCTTGCTCTATCTGCTGGTACTGCTGTTGCTTCAGGTGTAGAATGGAGCTAGATAAAATGAAACCTCATTAAAGTGAACACTAGTAATACAAAATACCCTTTCATTAAGAACTAACTCATAAGTACCTTCTATAAGCATGCTATTCTAGAGCTACTCTTTAAATAGAACAACTGTTTGTATGAGCATCTTAAGCTTGTCCCCTGGACTTTGCTTCCATGAAGATCTATTCTAAATGTAAAACATTGTTCTGTGAGCTATCTCTAGTTGTGAGTGGAGCAAGCCAACAACATATATAATTTTGAACCTGTACATGCTGTTATAGGATAGCTTGCTGTGCTCGCAATTATAGCATGCATAGTTCATGGATCCTTCAATGCATGTTAAAAGTGAATGAACAAAACGGACATAATTTAAAATGGTCTGAAGAAGTAAGCATGACTACTCATACAAGTTGACTGTCTCTCAGCAATGAAATAACTATGTAGGCAAATGTGTAATATGTCTTGCAGCATGAGTATTGTTGAATCACCTCAGAGTAATAGAGTGCAATGCATTATTGTGAGTGTAAGTGAGATTCAAGCCACCAACACTGGGTAAGAGACAGTCTAGCTACAGAAAACCTCGTAAGCAAAGTGATGGATGCATTTGTATCCGTAACTTGAAGGTAATGCTGATGAAAATAGTTTAGTTTATAAATGGCCATAAATTGTTTGTATGGAAAACATGGCATACTTAAAACACAGTTTTCTAAAATTTTGAACATTACAGAACTTAGCTGGAAATGTTCGTGTAGCTAATAGAGTTATACTCCTTATGTTTTATACTTGTAATTTCAATTTACCTCCTCCTCAGGTCATTGATGAGATGGGATAGAGAGAGGACCATGATGCAGAGGGAGAAACTAAATAAATAGCAGGTGCATTTTTTTGGAATACAACTCACAAGCTATCATCAGTAGAAAAGATGGAGGATTAACAAAGGAGGACCATAACAAAAAGTAAGGAAACTATAATACATCCAATATGGACACTTTTTAATGCACAACTTACAGACTATATCAGTGGTGAGAGGATCCAAAGAGGGAAGATGGCGGTAAATAGAAAAATTATTGGATCAATAATAGATAACATTGACTTTTACAACTTACAGACTATATCAGGAGAATTGACAGATGAGATATGGAATAAAATGAGGACCATGGTGAAGGGAAAGAATACTAAATCAAGAACAGTAATTTGACTAGCACAACTTACTAGCTATACCAGTGGAGCAGATGAAAGGGAAATAGAACAGTAAATAGATGGAGGACCATGGTGAAGAAGAAGATACTAGATCAACAGTGGATACTTTTAACTAACTTACATCCTATATCAGTAGATTATAGAGTGGCCCATGGTGAAAAGGAAGGAAAATTACAATATAGATCAACAGTGGATAACTCTGACCACACAACTTACAAACTACACCAGTGAAATAGATGAAAGAGAAATGATAAAAGGAAAGACCATGGTGAAGGAAAAATATTACATATTATATCAACAGTGAATACATTTGGCTTTTCAACTTACTAGCTATAAAGTAGATGAAGAAAAGATTAAACAGAAGGAGAACCATAGTAGAGAGGAAAAATAATGTACTAGATTAACAACTGTATAATTTTGACTACACAACTTACTCCCTATATCAACAAAATTGATGAAGAAGAAATGAAATACAAACAGGACCATGGTAAAGAGGAGAATACTAGAACAACAGTAAGACATTTGTACTACACAACTTACAGGCTATAATGAGTAAAGTAGACAAAGGAGAGATGGAATAGAGGTGTAGCACGATGATGAAGAGTAAGAACATTAAATCAGACAACTTACAGGCTATAGCAGTTGAGTATAAAAGAAAAGATGGATTAGATATGGTCAACTTTGTCCTCACAACTTACAGGCTATGATGAGTAGAGTCGACAAAGAGAAGATGGGATAGAGGGAGGACCATAGTGGAGAGTAAGAATACTAGTTCAACAGTGGATATAGTATTGACTGCATGACTTACAGGCTGTATTGTGTATTGATTAGAAAGAAGAAGAGATAGGATGCAAAAAATCATGATAGATATCAGTGGATAACATTTACTAAGAACTTACAGGCTATAATGAATAGTCATTTGACAAAGGAGAGAATGAATGGAGGGAATGCCATGGTTTAGAGGAAGAATACTAGATCAATGGTTAGCAGTTTTGACTATAACACAACTTACAGGCTATGGAGTAGAGTGGAGATGGTGAAGAGATGTAATAAGAGGATGATCATGGGTAATGGTAGTGAATACTTATTAACAGTGAATATTACACAACTTACAGACTATAATGAGTTGAGTATATGAAGGAGAGATGGAATAGAGAAGAATACTATAGATCAACAGTTGATAATTGACCACAAAACTTACATCCTATATCAGTTGAATAGACAAAATGAGAGATGGAATAAACAGAAGACCATTATGAAGAAGAACGGTGAAGAAGAACAATGTATCAACACAACTTACAGACTATGATCAGTAGAGTAGACAAAGGGGAGAGATGGAATAGGAAGAAGACCATAGTAAAGGCAAGAAAACTGGATAAACAGTGGATGATGAACTGCACAACTTACACGCTATTTTAGTAGATGGAATGGAGTGAAGACCATGGTGATAGAAAAGATACTAGATGAACAGTGGATAATTTTGACTCATAACTTACTTCCTATATCAGTGTATTCGATGAAGGAGAGATGGAATAGAGTGAGGATCATGGTGATGGAAAAGATACTAGATGAACAGTGGATAATTTTGACTGTACAACTAACTCGCTATAACAGTGGAAGAGATGATGAAGAGATGTAATAGAGGCAGGACCATGGTGAAGAGTAAGAGCACTAGATTAAAAGAGGGTAATTTTGACTATGCAACTTACAAGCTACATCAGTAAAGATGAAGGAGAGATGGAGTAATGGAAGACCATGGCAAATAGGAAGAATATTGGATAAACAGTGGATTATTTTGGCTACGTAACACAACTTACTCGCTTTTTAAGTGGAAATATGAAGGAGAAATGCAACAGGGAAAGGACCATGGTTAAAAAGAAAAATCATTAGTAGATAAAATCTACTATACAGCTTACACGCTATATCAGTAGATGAAGGAGAAACGGAATGGGAGGTCCATGGCAAAAAGGTATAAAACAATCGATAATTTTGATTATACAACTTACAAGCTACATCAGTAGAACAGGAGTAGAGGGAGGATGATAGTGAAGGGGAACAATGCTAGATCATAAGTGGATAAATTGTGACTATGCAACTTACACGCTTTTTCAGTGCAATAGATGACGGAGAGATGGAGTAGAGGGAAAACCAGGGTGAATTGGAAGATTATAAATCAACAGTTCATAGCTTTGACTACACAACTCACAAGCTAGATCAGCAGAACATAGGAAGGGGAGATTAATTTAAAGAAAGCAGTTGTAAAGTTCCCATACCCGTAGTGATGATTCAGATTCAGAAGTAGTAGACCTTACCTGCACACAATGCATTCATATATACAAAGACAGTGTCAAAGTAAACCTTTCCTCCTTCCTTTTTAGTAGGATCTTTCTCTTCTTTAGCTGGAGATGCTGATGATGAGGTCTGAAACACAATAGAGCAGGACTAATTTGACACATGTGAGAATCACTCACTCCATACCAATGTTTAGCTGTATAAAATCAACATACATGTTTTACTTAACAGCACATGCAAACATCTCCATAGCCAAAAAAAATTAAATAGGGATGAGAGCTAGACTGGGCTAACCAGCCAAATCTAAAACTTGATATTATTTGTGTTTAAATATACTCGAATGAAAAGCATTAGAGCTTTTCCTGGCATGCACGCTACAAGTAAACCACATCTCCTTGCCTTATATAGCTAGAGGAACAAAGTTGACTAGTTGAGAATAGAACATGCATTGGAGACATCCATTTCTCAAGATACCAACAGCTAAGACACGCTTCTTATGCATATATAGCTTGCTTCGCTGCTGCGTGCCCGGTTAGTCACTAGTTGTAGCACTATTTACGCTACATCCGTGTAGCTTGTCACAACTATAAGGCTACATCTATCTACTTGGTGCATGTCTCTCACCACGTATCCCTGCGTACACTGCCAGGCGGATGCCGTTCTCTCTCCACCAGCCGTAAACAGATGCTCGCGCCAATGATTAACGTGCACACACGCCCCCAATGGATGACACACCAAAAATTTGCTGTTGCAACAAATAGTTGGCCCGATCCCGCTCGCCAACAAAAACAGAGATCGCCGCCCATGGACCAATATGGGTGGCTCTGGCAATTATATTATGAATTGAATACCTCCTTCTTATCTGGGTCTTTTGGCTCTCTTCCAGACATGATCACACTCCTCTATCTTGCATTAGGAGCACAAAAACATTTGTAGAGAAACCAGTCAATTGTTGGTAATGGTTAGAAAAAAAATATGTGGTGTCCTATATTATAAGACACTTACTAACTCAAACCAAAAGAGAAGAATTTATGTATATACCATGAAAATTATCCGTGACCATCTCTGGGATGGTCACTTGGTCACTTTGGGAGGTTAACATTTAACGATGATCTTATTTGTCTTATTATTGGTGGACACTTCAGAAATTATTAAAGGCAAACTTTTATGAGCAATTGGGCGAGAGCACATTTTTTGCAAGCAGTTAAGTAATGAATGTTTTTACACACATGCATAAATTATATATCTTCTTTAATGGAGGGTAAGCCACTTTTAATCATGCTTTGTCTGGGCTCAACCCTTTGGCAACACAAGCTCCCGCTAAGGGTACAACATACCCTCTAGGCTTGCATAGGCAATCTCAGTATACTGCAGGTAGAGTGAACTTGGTTCAAATTAAAAAAATTGCAAAGTGAAGGTTTTCAATTACCCAGTAGCTATAATATAGTCAAACCTCTCATGGGTTTACTGTCATATGTAGCTATAGAATATTTAGAGTTCTAGTAGTACTCTAGGTCCTTATTAAACTATGCCACTATATCTTTTCTAGACCATCTCGTTTTTTATAATGGTGTCGGACCCATAACACATAACTCGCTCTAAACGGAGTGAATTTAGCTCTACCGACCGAGTCGACGATCTGATAAACCGCGTTGAACAGCCCTGGGTGCTAAGGTGAAATAATCCTTTCCCTAATCCGGGCTTAAATCAAGGCTGACTGGCTATTTTCATACCTGCTCTGGTCACAGTAGGAGGCCATTTATAAGACTGCAATTAGAGCGTGGAAGTATACTTTGACTAATTGTGTGATGGCTTGCTAGTTTCCACACCTATCACTTTGACACAGTATAAATCGCAAGTTTCGCATAATATATATAGCCAGGTTTGAGAGAGAAACCATACTTTAAACTGGCGTAGCCACAACCTGGTCAATGGTGATTCAATTTTCCTACTCAGGCATGACTGTACCATCCGCGCATAATAATTCTTTATCATCTGGTATTTAGACACATTTTCATACTAGAGGTACATATAAAAAGTAGCTACGCACGATAAACTCACTCAATGGAGAATAGACAGTAGAGCTTCGGAACAACTCTGCGAAAATCTCTCTTTCTTGATAGCGAACTTCTTACGACTTTCACCGTATTATATACGTGCCAGTTTAATACGCATGCGCATTATTGTGCATCATGACGTCAGTGGAAAGATAATAAAAAACTAGCTTCGATAACAAAGAGGTTTTAAAAGTATAAGAACAGGTATATCAATAGACAGTATTAAGAATTATACACCTAATAAATTGCATTTTGCGTGGAGTTTTTCATGTCAAGATAGATAGTTAATTAATACAATATCAAAAAACTAATTTAGTTTACAACAGTACAAAATTATTGCACTTGTATGTACCTACTGCATTACAAGAAGAATATGTCATGTGAGAGTCATGTGACTATAGAGGAGATGGTCACTCCAACGCAACCCAGTTGGGACCCAATGTTTTTCAAAGGAGAAACATGAGTAACTCTTCATAGGCAATGTTGATGTTTTCATCGACTATCTTACTGGACTAAATCCTCTTAATTTTCAATGGATGAGATCATTTAAGAGGGGTAGACATTATACCTAAGTATTATATAAACTGATGAATAGAGAAGAATACCCAGAATAGCTTGAGCTTAGTAATTATACCTTGGCAACTGTAGAATGCTGGTGGTTACTTACAAACAACAGTAACAGCAGGACAAGGGCTCTCCCTGAAATTGAGAAGCCAAACAACGTTGTAGTAAACACATTGTTGTAATACTGTATATAGAAGCACGCAATAACCACTACCTAAGTACGCAAACCTACATAACAGTGCATAAGGATTACACAACATAACATAAAAGATATCCCTAGTTCGTGCTTTGCACTCACCTAATCAGTAGTGACTGCACTACATGTTCTCGGGCCTATTACCTACACACGTATATACACACAAACAGAAAGTCAGTTCATCACAGTTTCAGATGTTAATGTTGTGTCTTCCGATGCTCTATGTAGGGATGGCCCGAGTGAAATCTTACGCGATCAAGTACTAGTCTCGATCCACAACCCCTCCCTTTTTGTTATGCATGTGTGGAGGGAGAGGGTCTAGACTGGACGATCACGGATAGGCCTATGCACATTATTCCTATTTTTAGATCCCATTACCGTATTTCCTCGATTAGTTCGCGCCCTTCGAATATACCGCGCCCTCGAATAGACCGCGCAGGCTGCGTATACGCAGTGTACAGTGGCCGAGAGGGGAAATCCCGCCTTCGCGAAGCGCCGTCGGAGCGCCGTCGCAGCGCCGTCGCAGCGCCGTTGGAGCGACGTCGCAGCGCCGTCGGAGCGACGTCGGAGCGACGTCGCAGTGACGTCGGAGCGACGTCAGAGCGACGTCGGAGCGACGTCGGAGCGCCGTCGGAGCGACGTCGCAGCGCCGTCGCAGCGGCGTCGGAGCGTATCTCTAGAGCTGTCATACTCTAATAAGAGCACGATAGTATGAATAGAAGATCTGGTGTATCTTTGTACTTGAGAGGCAACATACCGATCGTTAACTTTATTTTTCATGACGTCATATAATTTATTACTTGATAATAAAACTACTTATGAGTCCAGTAGTAGCTACAGCTGTATTGGCTATACTACACATTAGATGAGTTTAATAGCTAAACAATCATGAGTCTTGGGGCTCCATGATACCTCTTTGAAACTAAATCTCGGATCGGACTAC
>JAODVQ020427638.1:0-10780 GCA_025400075.2 Phenganax stokvisi
ATTACTATGAGATAGGAGGAAAAACTCTCTGTAATGTTTTTAGCTTCTAGGCTTAGAACGCGTATAACGCTATTGCGCATAGTTAATTAGCACCGCGTATGCGGAGATGCCTCGCGCATGTGCTAAACATCCCCTATCAAATGTATTAGGACCACGGTTTATGAATAATTAATGAACACTTATGAATATATTAATTAGGCAGTAAAACAAGGTAGAAAAAATCCGAATAAATTATTCTCATTATCTTTGAGGCAATAGTAGTCACCCTGCAAAATATAGGGCAAATCTATTTTTCATGTTATACCCCCTTAAACCATTACATCACTCTTAGCAGTGATTATGCAACCAACAAATATTTTGAACTATCAACGAGAAAATGGAGCACGATTGTTCTTTCTTGGGTCTTCGCGCGGCTCTATATACTCATAGTTCGTGTAGGATGTAGGTAGGGGCTAGCAATTTCAGGCACCAGCGATTCACACCTGCAACATCGCCGTGCAATCTATTGTCTTTGCCAATCAACACCAGTTATTTACACCTGCAAATCGCTCTGCTTCCAGACCACAGAGTAGTAGCTTGGCTTTATAAACCTAGCCCAACGGGCAATAATGTTATTGAAACACTGAGGACACGGGACAGTACAGGCGCTGGAGACACTGAGGACACTCTGGACAGGGTGGCCAATAGAGACACCGCAGATACTCTGGACACAATACGATACTTTAAAAAGTTAGTATAAATTTTGGGTAACACAAGCTAATAACCTAATCTGCTAACGACTATGTAGTTTCAATAAGTATAGTATAGGTATACAACAACGACATTGATCAATTAATAATTTGTTCATATATTCCAGCAGAAGCAGGAGAAGAGGCGGAGGGAGCCTGCTGGGTGGAGTCAGTTATGGGTGGCAATATTTTATGCTCACTAGTAACTTCACTTGTCCTCCTTGCCACACTGTAGGCCTCATTACTAGTGGTTTCAACATTTTCTTGACTAGTAACTTCACTTATCCTCCTTGCCACACTGTAGGCCTCATTACTAGTGGTTCTAACATTCTCTTGATTTCTATATATAAGAGAGTTATATTATTATAAGTATAATAATTATGTTGTAATGAAGGGGTAAGAACCAGACCAGTGTATTATACATCTGCATTGGCTGAGCTCAAATATAAATATAGACATATTAACATAGATAGGGAATCATTGGAATCATTGCTATGTCACACTATATCCCAGGGATAGAATTGGATTATATTTTTAATTGCATGGCAAATTATGAACCCTGCCTTACATTTCTTCAAGTTCTAGTGGAGCATTAAGTGATCCAGGTAATTCTCCTCTGCGAATAATTGCTGTTTCCTCATGCCTCTCTTCTCTCCTAAACCAGGGCCACAGTGCCAAATGAATAGTCTGTGACAAGAGTTACACATCATGTAGAAAACATGCTAATATTAATTTACATACCCATAATAAGGTAGTAATGACTCCACCTAATGACAGGAGCACACCTTCAGTGTGAGCAAATGAAAATATTCCATACACCATACCAGATATAACAAAAGGTAGATAGAGTGTGGACAACACTGCTGTCTATATGTCACAGATCAGAACAATTTCAAGAAAAATCCCAAAACACTTTCGACGTTTATCTCACGAATATAATGTAGCTACAGTTTCAGCACAAGATGTGTTTCGAGAAGTGAGATGTGCAATAATGGACAGACACACACACACACAGACACACAGAACAAGTGTTAATAATGAAAAGTACCCTCGCCATTATAATATATAGCAAGCTATAACTATAATGTATGAGAGAGAGTCACCACTGTTGCTACAGGCAGTTATAATTCATTATGGAGATATCGAAACTTACAAAGAGAAAGGATTGTTGCACACTAAATATAATCGGAAAACGATAAATGCTAATGACATCCACGCAACCTTTTATGTTTATGGCTATAGCTATATTGACCTCAAACAGCTCCTGGATAGTTACTAAAGCTTTTTTTGTTTTGGCTGAGTTGGTTGATTTTCTAAAAACTTTCTTTGTTGTTTTGGTTGAGATGTGAGCTGTTCATATCCTTCATCACGTGATATCTAGTTTTACTCTTAAAATAACAGGACACCACCGCATTATAACTAAGAATGAAGAGCACATGGCGGAAATAGAGCATGATATGCTTACATGTACAGTATAAGTTGTGCAGAAATTTCACAATAAAATATCTTTGCCACAATAGTTTGTAGGGCTGTCTGGATATATTAATCTACATTTCTCAAATATTGTATCTATTATTCTGGGCAGGATACAATACTTCCATATATGGAGCTCATGATTCCCCAGAGTAAAACATGAACAACTGCTGCAATATGAACAAATGGTCCAATCACAGTGGCAGCCCAAAATGGAGACAGGAAAACGTCATCCACGCCTTTTAATAAACCACTATATATTACAAAAAGAGTTATTGACATGGTCAGCAAAGATTTACTTACTTTTCTCTTCCGTATCCAAAACCAGCAGTGAACAAAATCCACCCAATAAAAGAAATGACAATTAATATCAATGATATCTGCAAAATACCTTGCAATTACACGTTATACATTACAAGTAAAACTATGAAACACAGAAGTTGCACTTACTTTTCTAGCATAACCTTCAACAATTCTTTTCATTTTATTCTAAAAGAGAAAGATATTGAACAAGAAATTAGCCCTGGCAGTCTGACTATGGCAGATATTTGATGCTTGAAGGAATGTCACCTTTCCTCCCTTTGCCTCTTTTCCCTTAGACAGTGAATACTGCTTTCCTGCTTCACTATATAACTATGTTCAATATCCATTATCAATTACAAACGCTCTCGTTCCCCCCATTCAAAACCCTGTACTACAAACACTAAAGTTCAAAGAATTCACGCTATCTATTCCTAATGTTCTCAATTCAAACAGTCTCCATTTCAAACACTCTCAAAATTTATAGTTACTAAATATTATGACTGAGATGAGTTGATGAAACTTTGCTGAGCCAAAAACTAAGAAAAGGCATCATGTAAGGAATTTAAATGGAATTTAAATGGCATAATGGCTATGTACCAAGGCAGGTATATATCACACAATTGGCAATGGTGAAAGCACTTAAAACAGTTACTTAAAACAGTTGCTCCTCAGAAAGAGAATTAAGTGAGAAATGTGGATAACAAAGGGCTACTACCTATAATTCAAAGAGCTCATGTACGTATATTGCCCAGGAAACAAATACACACATATAGCTCTATACACTTTGTATGTAGTTCAACCCAGAATAAAACACCCTCTAAAATGACTTACTTTGATTCTATGACATCACATGACAACACGACTATATTATTATACCTTCATACCAGTAATGGACTTTAATTTGAAAGTGTAAGGGGAGGAAAAGGCCCCCAAAAACAGAAGTATATAAGTATGTTGTTGTTTACAGCTACTTTAACGAGTGATTCAACTCTACCTAGAATGCAATATATAACCCCCTCATTCGAATTAAAAAGTTTCACAGCAATTCTGAGTATGAAAGCAGGAATTTAAGCAGATGGAGTGGAACTACACCCACTTGGGTGTGCATTAAAGAGGCCAAAACATGCAGGCCGAATTCAGGGGTGCTGAGGCACAGTTTACGCACCCCTTAAAAATTAATGGGCCAGGCCAATCATTGAGATGTGAGGGTCTGGCTCCCAAGACTTATTGATGCCCCCATTTCGACAAACATGTGCAAGCAACTAGCTAACCACCCCCTAACAATTTATATTCTATAATTATAAATCCACCCCTTGAATAATTACCCTGTACTAATAGCATGAAACTTCACCAATTAATTATACAAGCCTCACCAGGCTACTAATTTGGACACTATACAAATCTGGTATTTTAACGCCTTTCATCTACTCTGCATGAATTTATTGATCTCTATCTAATTATTGGCATCATTTCTTAAAGACTATTGAGTGTTTATCAGGTTGCAATGATATACCATGTGTTTTTGTCCTTTCTATCATTATAAGTGAGGTTTTTAAAAAAGAGGGGTATAATATAAAAACAATAAAATGGATAATGATTTAGCTAGCTAGCTATACGTAATATATTATTAATAGTACCTTGATTCCTGCTCCTACACACTCATATGACACCTACTGCTATGCACACAAAGGTGTAGCCCAGTTATATACAGCGCGACCACTTCAGCCAAAAGCACCAACGAGTTCGTTTGAGGCACTTCGTGATGTCTACTTAGTGTTGTACTGTAACAATACTTATGAAACGGATATTCTTCCTTAAAACACGTAGTAAAACCGCTTCTCGTGCGTAAAAGGCGCAATTATTAATGTCAGCTTGCAAAAAGCCAGCCCCACCCACTTCAACCACGCACGCGTGCGTGAGCTCATTATGCCGTGATACCAGCATGTTCTTACTAGCTACCAATAAGTGGTGTAACAAGGATAGCAATCAATTAATTTGTTCGTATATTCCAGCAGGATCAGAAGGAGAAGTAGAGGTAGAAGGAGGTGGCTGGGTGGAGTTAGTTGTCGGTGAAGTCAACTCATACTCACTAGTATCTCCACTTGTCGCCCTCACCACATTGTAGGCCTCGTTAGTAGTGGTTCTAACATTGCCCTGAATTCTGGCAGAGGAAGAGATATTGAAATGGTATCAGATGGCTTCTATTGCATGTATAAGTAACATTGCAAGGGGATCGTTGTTGTGTCACACTCTACACCATGACACCACATGTATACAGGGATAGAATTGGATTTTATTTGGCAAATATTGTGATCCCTGCCTTACGTTTCTTCACGTTCTAGTGGAGCATTAAATGGCCCGTGTAATTCTCTTCTGTGACTAATTGCTGTTTCCTCATGCCTAGTCTTCTTTTTCTTGAACCAGGGCCACAGTGCCAAATGAATAGTCTGGGACAAGAGTTACACATAGTTTAGAAAACACATTAAATTCTAACACACCCAAAGTAAGGTAGTAATGACTCCACCAACAAACAGGAGTACACCATAAGTGTAATCACGTAATAATACACCATACACAGTACCAAAGACAACACCAGCCAGATATGGCATGGTAAGTACTGCTGTCTATATAAATGCATCACAGATCAGAACAATATTTCAAACCAACCAGAGTCCCAAAAATAATTAGTAGGATTACTGAAGGCTCTTAAAATGAGAGAACCGTATTGCATTACTATAAAATGAGCATTTGGTAAAAAATGCACTAATTGGGGCGATGGCAAGCTTACATGTGTGTTAATTTTGTGGAAAAAATTCTTTGTCACGAAAGGTTTTTATGGTATAATAGGGCTATTGGGACAAATATAAGTTATATTCCCTCTCTGTTCTCATGACCGACTTGCGGGGGCCCCGTCACCTGTGCCTACTGGGCCCACAAAGCCTAGGACACCATTGTGCAATGGTGACCGCAGTAGCCACTTTGATGGTATGCCCAATGGCGCCTCATGGAGGCTATCTCTCTCTTTCAAACATTGTATAATACATATCTATTACTCTTGGCGGGATACAATACTTCCATAGATGGAGCTCATGATTCCCCAGAGTACAACATGAACAACTGCTGCAATATGAACAAATGGTCCAATCACAGTGGCAGACCAAAATGGAAACAGGATAACATTGTCCACGTCTCTTAAAAAATCCCTATTACAAGAGTTATTGACATGGTCAGAAAAGATTTAATTCACTTATCTCTTTCATATCCACAACCAGCTGTGAACAAAATCCACCCCATGAAAGAAAGAGCAATTAATATCAATTATATCTGCAAAATATTTTGCAATTACATGTCACGTCTGAATTTTCACTTACCCTTCTAGCAAAATCTTTTAGAAATTTTGAATTTTCACAGACTTTTCTGGCGAAACCTTCTAAAATTCTCATCATCCTAAAAAAGGAGTATATACAGTGAACCTCTGAAAAAGAACCCTCCATAGAGAGGACACCTTCCGAAGAGAGGACATTGTTGCTGTCCCCGTTTGAACCTCCCTCATAGTTAACTGTCTCCGAAAGAGAACAGCCTCTGAGGAGAGGACAGGAGAGCCATCCCCACAGTGTCCGCTCTTCGGGGGCTTCACTGTAGTTTTGAGCAATTTATTTGCAATCTAACTATGACAGATGTTTGATATCAGTTAGTGCTCGGAGAGTGCTTTGTGTCAAATAGCACTTTTCCACGAGTTGTGGTTATGAGTGTCATAGTTTGAAGCCTAATCACCTATAGGTGATGTGTTGAATATCTGAGTAATGCTGCAAGATCTGCTTGCTCTGCAGTGTTTTCTTTAAAGGGGGACTTGCATGCAAAAATTCAAAATTATTTTTAAAATTTATATCAATAGTTTGGCATTAGTAGACCCCAAATATATATTTTTTGTAAACATGGCCAGGAAGTAGTGTTTTCCACACTGAGGAGTAGTGTGTCTATACACATAAAAACAGACAGGCAGAATAAAGTTTGCACTTTGACTTTACATGGTATAACTGCACAGAAATTTTGGTTTAAAGCTAGTTACTATGGAAAATACAACGTCATTGACTCAATTTTTCAGAATTACGAACATACCCTTTTTATAGTGAAATGGACTAAAATACACTGACTGACCTTGCACAAGCACCACATGCCTATGGTTGCTATGGGGATAAAGATTGTTTTTCCCTGTTTCTCTATAACTATGCTTTATTCCCTTGCCTATTAGTTTAAATGGCTCTCTACTTCTAACACTCTCTATTCAAAACTTCGCTTTACAAACAAGTTACTCATTATTCCAAGAACTGTTATATAGTTCTGAATGTATTCGATTCACTCTCCATTCACTTATAGGCTCAATATGTTATACAAGATATAACTAACGACACTTAAGATGAGTTTATGAACTCTCCCAGTTCACAGTGTCTCCTGGCTGACAAAGTCTCCTACTCTCTCATCCTATTTCCTGTCTAAAAATAATGTTCACCTTTTATCTTATAATAATATCACTTTTGGTCACAAAATTTTATAACTTTGCACACTCTCAGTCCCTCAACAAAACATCACAGATTTCTAGACTTTGACCCCATGAACAGGCGTCATAGCAGCACTATCTCAAACCTGCCTACATACTCTCTGAAGTGGCCATGTAGCAGTCATAGGTTTGATCTTACTTTCAACTATAGTTTCAGTACTTAAAAAATTGAAACAGTCTGAAACAACCGAGTGTATATAGTTAGCTGTAATCAATAAATAGAACCATTAGAGAAAAGAAGGAACTGTGAGTATATGGTGAGTTAGAGAAGTTGGAGAAAAATTACCATTGTATGAGGTGTGTGCATGTTGTCAGTGGCACAAATTGGGAGCGGCATGAAGCATGCAGAAGTCGCCTTCAATTCATAAAAAAACAATTTCATGACTGGAGATACACAACCACCACCACCATCCAACACACACACACATACAAACCATTACCGATACTATCATCACAACAAGAGGGAATCTTCAGCAAGGCTTTTTCATATTTTGTGAATTGGCAATTTTTTAGGAAGTTGCCAAAATTAAATTTCTCCAATAAATCCAATCCATTCTGAATGATATAGGCAGGAAATAGAGCAAGAGGTGGGAGACTTTGGCGACTATCGCCCACTGTGCTAATGTTAGCTAACTGTACGTAATAGTACCTTGATTCCTTCTCTCCTGCTCTGGTAAAGCACGACAACTTCACGCAACAGCCAAAAACGCGCAGACAAGAACACAACAGCCAAAAACGCAAATCAAGTTTGCACTGCGTAGCTACTGGTCTCGTGAACCAGCCCGTTTTCCCTACGTGCAGAGGCCCACGACGTACGGTACACTTACGTACGTGACGTTGAAAAAATTGCTGCCATAAGCAGAAATTATTTTGATTAACATTATCTATGATCAAGCAACAAAGTTCAAACACAATTGGCATGTTTATCTTTTATGAGAAATCCAAAATAATCACGCATTTTATACAGTAATAGAACTAACTTCAGGATGACACTATTATAGCTAGCAAAATATACATTATAGAAACGTTCTCGGGGTGATTAAATGTGTTCATATACTCCATCAGAATCAGGTGAAGGAGATGAGGTAGAGGAAGGTTGCTGGGTAGTGTCAGTCATAGGTAGAGGAATCTCATACTCACTAGAAACTCTAGTAGTGGTCCTCTTCACTACATTGTAGGCCTCATTATTAGCAGTCTTAACATTGTCTGGATTTCTGATAGAGAGAATGACTCAACATAATATTGATAATTTTATGTGTATTTTACTCATAGGTTTCTTCAGTAAATTTGGAGAGTTCTATTGGAAGACTAGGTGATCCTGGAACATCTAATCCCCTGCCTCTTCTTTGTAGGATATTTCATGTATCTATTGTGGGAGAAATAGCTAACCTAAGTTTCAGAGATGTTGAATATGTTCCCCTGCAGCCTTTTACTATCCATACAATAACTATCAGAGTAAGTGCAGTAGTGACAATTAGCACCACAACAACAGCTACTACTCCTCCTATAATAGGACCAGTTGTTTCAGTCGCTGAGCATACTGCTTCAGAACAATCTTGCATACATACATCAGATACTGTGAAATGCAAATCAAAATTATAATTACACTCAGCAATTCAATGATTTATACGTTTAGAAATAAGGATAACAGTGGTTGTAGTTCCAGCTATGTTAGTAGCAGAGACTCTGACAGTATAGATGGTGGTAGAGTCTAACTGGTCAATGGTGTAGGAGGTACCAGATAGACTGCCACTGGAGCTTTCAGTCCCTCTGTCAGTTTCTCTCCACACCACCTCCCAACTACTGATTGATCCACTGGTCACACTCCATGAGAGAGAGATGGAGGTAGCTGTTATGGAGACCACTTCTACAGTCACCTGGCCTGGTGTTCGAACTGAGAGACAATGCTTAGCATAAGATATCTTTTTCACTTACTTGGTGAGAACTGGGCAGTGATGACCTCACTGAGTAGGTGCTGTGAGATTCCTACAATGTATATTGTGTAGCTTTGTGTATCATCCATCCCAGTCAGAGTGTAGCTCTTGGTAGAGCTACCATTGATGGTAATAACATCACTAGTCTCTGTAGTAGTCTTGTAGGAGATGATGTAGCCAGTAGTGTCTCCTGGTGGAGTGGGAGGAGTCCAGGTTACTCTGTATGTTGTTCCACTCTCTTGAACTACCATCACATTTGAAGGTGGGGATGCAACTATAATATAATGTCAATATATAGAGAGTCCTTGTCATGGGTGTCAAAATGTTTACCAACTATCCTTAGTTTTTGAGTGGTACTATAGAGAGAGTTATTTATGTTACACCTGTACAGTCCTCCCTCTCTCAAGGCCACTGTCAGAGTGTGTGTGTACTGTGCACTAGTAGCATTAATCAACACAGTCTCAGTTCCTTCAGTGAGGATGGTGGAGTCTCTGGTCCAAGTGACAGTGGTAGCAGGTCCACCAGTGGAGATACAGGTGAGGGTGAACTGAAGCAGCTTTGCAGTGGGCTCTGAACGCAGTATGAAGTCTATTGGACTACTTACACTAACTCTACCTGTATTTCACAAAGTAAAAGACACTGAGAACTCAAAAGCTACTATGACACTAACCTCTGTTGGTATCATAAATACCAACAGATACCTCTTTCGTAATTCCAGAACTATCAGTAGCAGTACAGGTGTATATTCCCTGTACCGGTAGCCCTGATCCTCGCAATAAATACACTCCATCATCTCTATTACTGACATAGAATCCTTTATCTGTACTGGCAGACAATTCGGTTCTATCAGGAGATATCCATCTTCCTCCACCATTGCCGGATCGATCAGTCCTGCATACTAATCCAGTATCAACAGAGTTGCCCAGTTGAGTGATGTTCATAATGGCATTGCTTGGTAAGTTCATTCCACCAAAGCTAAGGAAGACAGCTGTAAGTATAGGCAGAAAGATCATGGTGAATAAATTTTGATGTAATCCACTATAATTTATAGTGGAAGCATGCTTACACCAGGATAACTTACAATACACATCAGCCCATACGGATACACTGTTTACATGGCTAGAATATTTGGCAGGAATAAATTTATAGTGTGCAAACTTAAATATGAAGGGTCTCTTGCTTAAGATCAATTAAAATGGTTGAAATTTACAAATAGAGCATACACAATTAAGAAATACTATCTATTGTTAGAGTCATACTTGCTGGTGTGAAGATTGTAAGATTGTTGTATAGTCCAAATCCTTCATCATTGATTCCAGCTACCTGTATTAGATAGCTACTCTCTGATACAAGACCAGTAAAATTAGTCGTCAGTCTATCTGCTCCAACTATAATTCGACTACTGGGGTTTCTACCGTTAGCAAACTGTAGGAGAACAGAGTATCCAGTGATGTCTCCATTATGATGAAGACATGGAACTCTCTCCCAGCTAATAGAGAACCCACTTGGAACTACTCTAGATGATATTACACTGGCAGGTGGGGCAGTTGGAGCTATAGGGAAAGACACTCTAAATATGTAGAGATATAGCTAGCATGACATCACCTGCAGTTCTAGTGTTAATTTTTATTGGTTGACTGACAGCACTACCAGCATCATTCCTAGCACTCACTGTAATTCTATACTGACTACCACCTGTTATGCACTAGCTAGATAAACGAGGGGCCATGGCCAGCGCATACAATAACCCTCAACATAAGCTGACAGGAAAAACTGAATGCAAA
>JAODVQ020427745.1:0-10779 GCA_025400075.2 Phenganax stokvisi
TGGCGAGCGCAGCCTATTTCATTTGCCGCTAGACCGCCGACGCTGAGACAATCACAGAGGGAAATTATAACGGGTCTTTCCGCACTCGAGCATAAACAGTAAAATGAAAAGTTGTGAGCCTGGATTTGAACCGTGCAATTACAAGCGCCGCCTATTTCATATAGGCCACCGACGCTGAGACATTTCGAGAGGGAAATTAAAACGAGCCTTTCTGCACTCATGCACGAACACAAAAATAAAAAGTTGCGAGCCTGGATTTGAACGGTGCAATTACGAGCGGATGACTTCATTTTCGCGGCTTGGCCACCGATGCTGAGACATTTGCAGAGCGAAACTATAACGGGTCTTTCCGCAGTCTTAAACTCAAAAATCAAGAAACTCAAGTTTCTCTTTCACGTCCGGATAGGAACCCTTGCTGACGACTTCGTACAACAATCTTACGACTCCACCACTCCGCCATGGCAATGCTGAAACAAAAACTAGCGTAGACTATAACAGGTCTTTCCGCTTTAAAAAAATTAAAATTAACGCTCTTTACAAGCGTTTTTTTTTCTGAATTAAACATTTAAAAGAGCAACAAAACAACACTTACAATGATTTAGGAATAAAATGATGGCTAACTATAATTTCTGTTTGAAGAAATGCAACATTTTTTGACCAAGGCGCATGGCAAAATTTCCATCCTGCATACGAACCACGATCGTTGATTTTCTACAAAATAAAGAGCAAAAATACGTTTAAAACGAAGAAAAAGGGCTAGCAACGTTTGACAACGAAAATATGGACGTGTTGTGTCAAATTTGGGCAGACAACTACCGTGAAATGACCAAGACATGTCGATGCGAAGTCGAGGTCAAAGGACGGTCAAAATAGATGGCGCTAACCCTCTCTTGAAAACGGACGAGGCCTTTTTTCAGTGGCACTGCCACTGAACGAAATGTGTTATGTTTTACTAAGCAATAGAAAGTTTAAGCAAGCCACGTTTTTGACAACGTGAAAGGCGTGAGAAACGTCGAAGGACTAGCTCAAGCACGGTGATTGATGCAAAACGTCAAGTTTAGTTCCTGTAGACGTCCTCGTTGTCGAAAACACCGCTTGCTTAACATGTCGAATGTTCTCATGTACCTTTCCGAAATAAAGCCAACGCGTTTAAAAAGGAAATTTGGCATCCGTTTCTTCATAACCTGTGAAATAAAGAGAGGGTTTCACTATAAGTACAGCGATTCACTATCACTTTAAAGTTTTAGTTCAGATATAACGCTATCTTGCCAAATATAACTTTAAAATACATCATCCAACCGAATTTCATATTAGAACCATCTCGCCTGGCTAAATGTATAGTGATCTGCACATAATATTAACAGCTAGTATACCCCTTAGTCTCTTATTCTTACCTTTCGGCTATTTTCTTGGAAAATCAGAAAAAAGCCCTAAAAAAAAGAAGACCATGAAGTCGTTATTGTTCGAGCCATATTCTCCTATATTTCTCAAATATTTCAAAGAGATTTAGCACTGTAGGGGATTATTGCGTGTTGTAGGAGGTACTTACGCTGAAAGTCGTAGGGAAAACCTACGGGGAAAAACCATTGAACTAAAATACATGGAACGCTAAAATTGAAGCCAAAAACTGAATTAAAAATTGAAGCCAAAATTCCGAGGTGGGCCCTAGTCTTTCCACGCGACGGAAGACGCGGTCAAAAAACAAAACAAAATAAACATGCTCGGAAAACAAGTCAAACTTTGGCAAAAAAAAAAGTTTTATGAAGCTACTAAGCATTCTTTTAGCAGAAAGTAAGAAAAAACATACAAAGAAGAAAACAGATGAAGTTTTTTTCTAATTATATGAACAAACTGCCGAAAAAATAGCTTCTTTTACGGCAAAAACGTACAATTAGGAGTGAAGTCCATGTTCCCGCGAGAGAATCGCGAACCGTAAACACGCGTGTCTGGGTGTCAAATTTGGCTTCAATTGACTATTAGACATTACTATTAGAGGTAGCGTTCCATGTATTTTAGTTCAATGGTCAAGACTGACACGCGATCATGCACGAATAGTTGTTTAAAATCAAAATAGACAGTTTCAGATTTGAATTCCACTACTGCTACCACTACTTTTTGCTACCTAAGCTTATATTTAATTGGTCAATCAAGACAATATATCATTGGTTAGTCTTGGCACGTGGTAGTCTTCTTGGTTGTTATGGAAGTCAAATCTAAACCTCTCTATATTTTCATTTGGAGTACTTTATTGAAATAATTGCAAAAAGTTGCTGAATACCCAGCATTTTCATTTGAAAAATTACGGTCTGCACAAATGTAGAAATCTCATCATAGACTAAATTTCGGTCTATAGCTACTGTAGAAGTAAATTCATTTATTACACAGCCGGGAGGAACATATTGGATTTGGCAAATTTGCAAAGTTTGCTCGCGAAATGAAGTGAGATGTGGAAGATCTAGCCCTACAAAGGTTTGCAAAGTTGGTGCATTTTTCTATTACGTGCGGAAACTGTTACCATTTCTGAGCCGAAGATGACCAGGAAATAGTAACAATTTTCGTATTATATGAAATAGAAAAATATACCAAATTTGCAAACTACGCAGGGCTATCTTTCTCGCATTTTGCAACATTTTCCGACCAAACTTTGCAGTTTTACTACATCTAATGCGTTCTTTCCAGCTGCGTAAATAACTGAACTCCTTTTCGCCTAGATCAAAATTTAGTCTATAATGGGATTTATCTATTCCACAACTTCTCAACTTTGAGGTTGGACGTTCGAAATCTGCCATAGCCAGTGAATTTTCGTGTACCATGCAGTGATGCCACTGACAAAGACTATACAGATATCCCACTCCAACAAGTGCCCTAAATGAAGGCATTTACGCTCCCGAACACAAACTTTTCAAGATGATGCCTAAGCATACACCCAGGCCCTCACTTGCTAGGAACATGGGGCAAACAGAAAAGGTCTTACGCCAAAATCATAGTCTTCATGCCTGAGTCGGACATCTGTAAAGTCTTTCACTTTAAATTTAAAATTATACAATAACATATGATTAAAAAAGCTATAAGATAAAATTGAGATTACAATGGTTTTCCACCTATAAAAGTACTAAATAATTGCAAAAAGGTGATAACAGGTAATTCACAGTATTAAGTTAAGAGTTAAAGTTACTTTCGGCAAAGAGTCAAAACTACTTTGTGATGAGGCTATAACTTGGAGAAAGTTTTAATGAGCAATGTAATAAGAACTACTGTAAGACTATACTTACCTTATCAACCATATATAGATCTTTGGTACCGCTCATAAGACAATTGATATTGTCAATCGCATCATAATGTAGCACTGACTTTGTTCCACCATTACTAAACCACATCACACTGTCCTGAAGTTCTTCAGTAAAACCACCACATAGCAAGCATTTTAATAAATAAATATCATCTGCAAAAAAAAGTTTCAGTAAAATGACACGTAGTGTGTTCAAAATGAGGATTAAAATCAGACAATTGAAACTCAAAAACTTGCACAATTGAGTCTGTGAAGCTGTTTCTATTCTAGCTTCTTGTTCATGCTTGCGCACGGATATGCGCAATGAAGAATCAAGACATTTTAACATAATTTTACAACTTATCAGACTATTCGTGTGGTTGAAAGACCAGGAGTTGTAAAAAGCGTGTTTAACCGAAACGATGAATGAGCTCAAAATAAACTGCAACTTTTTTCGATAAGTTTAGCGTGTAAGATTGCATTTGAGATTTATTTTCCGTGCGGGAAAATATAAGTAGCAACAGATAGTAACGTGATTGGTTCGCTCAAGACTTTTTCGCACCGAAATATATTGCCAGCCAATCACATTACTTGATTCAATTTCTGCACAGAAAATTCAGCCTAGTGGAAAACAGGCTTTACCATAGGCTTTACACATTCATAGTGGCAACAATGAAATCGAAAAAACGAAGTATATAAAACTAATAAGATTCTTGTAGTTTTGCACGGCGAAACAACAATATCAGTACTTGTTTGAGGTATACACCATGTATACCTCCATAATAAATATACATAGTGTATACCTCAAACGAATACTGATATATAAAATTACCTCTCATTATCTGGGGTAAACTTGCAACAAGATAAACGTCTCTTTCTTGATAAGATGATAGAAACTCGTCAAGAGGCATGTTGAAAAGTTGTTTAGAACGATTCTCCTTCTTTCCTTCCTCAACTTCGAACATTAGTTTGCCAAACTTCGAACTGAAATTATTGTTTAAAGATCAATCCCACAACTCGTACAACCCATTGATCCAGATTATATTCGGAAAACCATTGAGGCAACTCTCGCACTCTTTCACTGCATAGGCAGTTACTTTCTACTGAAACTATTATTGAATAGTCCTTTGAGTTGTAAAAAAACTTGTAATATAGCAGACTTATTAACAGGGGGCCTATTATAGGGGGACAGTCAGTCTGCAAACCGTGCATATCTTTCCCCTTTTTCCATCTAGCACCCGCAATTTTGTTGTATGACCGTAACCGCCAGGGGCCGGTTGTATAAAACTTTTAACTACGTTTTAAGTACGATTTTGTAGTTAAAAAGTAGTTAAATTTTGAATAGGCGATTCTGGTTGATTGATAATCGTAATTAACTATAGTCAACTTTAACTACGTTTTTATACAACCGGCCCCAGGTTTTTCACCAAACCATTTTCCGTAAACCACCTCAAAAATCGAAACTTTTCCGTAATCCAAAGCACAAAACAAGCTGAAACCGCTTATATAACCGCCTGACTAGAATAGGCCCCCTTAATAGTGGAAATTAAAGAGTAGGAAATAGTTTTATTCCAATGAATTTCATACGAGAAGCAATAGTCTGGTCACCAGAGCCCAAAGGTGAGAGTAGTACACCTAACTGGAGTCTCCTCATCAGAGCAAAACTTAACTATAAATCTTTAACTAATCTATTTGGCAGTTTCTCCCGTTGAAGTGCCAATGCACTCTAGGACTCATGCCCACGACATAGCGTGTCCAGACTTGGTAATTTTAATTACTTTTACTAAATTCTCGGGACATTTTGGAAGATTTTAGTAGTTACGAAGACAATGGTAATTTCTTGAAATTCTGTAAAACCTAAAAATCTCACAATTTGTTGGAAAACACCCTGTTTATCAGTCTATGAGCCTTAATTTTTTCCACTGATTTGTGCATAAAATTGAGGCTGGGGCCAACTAATAGAAAAAAATTGGTTAGCTTATTCTTGGGTTTGCATAAATTTTGAAGGAAAATTGTTATACGTTTGCCTTGTAAAGGCCATGTTACATTGAATGCGATTTTTCCTGCAACTTGCAATGCAATTGCCACTTTTAAAGGTATTAGTTGGCGAGAGTGTTTTAGTGAAAAACATCTAAGGATGCAGCGTACTGGGTAGAGTAATAAAGTCTCATATCTGCCAATATTACATTTCTGAATAGCAGAATTGTATTGCAAGTTGGCGTTGCAAGAACAGACATATCCCATTATAGACTAAATTTCGATATAAGCAAAAAAAGTAAATTGATCTATTCAGCTGGAAAGAAGATATTAGATGCAGTAAACAGCACTAAGTTTGTGGCGAAAGATCGTAAAATGCGGGAACGATAGCCCTGAGAAGTTTCGCGAATTTAGTAAATTTTTCTATCACATGAGGAAATTGTTACCATTTTTGGATCATTTTCGGCGCAAAAATCTTAACAATTTTTCCACACGTTACGTGATAGAAACATATATGAAGTGTGACAAAATTTGGTAATTTAAATTACTTTTGGTAATATTTCGCGATTTTTCAATTTTTTTTGGTAATTGAAAATTTTTGGTAATTTGGTAATTTCTCTTAAAAGTTATAATAATATGTTGGTAATTGGATAAATTCTAAATATGTCATTATGACACAATCTGTCATTCCAATATTCAATCAGAACAGTTTTACATCCCAATTGTCCAGCCTGCTGAATCCACTATTGACCTGTATATAGTTTATCCTGCAAACTTCGTAGGGCTATCTTTTCCGCATTTTACAACCTTTCGTGACAAAACTTTGCAGTTTACAACATCTAATATGTTCTTTCCAGTTGCATAAATTTGCTTCCTTTTGCCTGGATGGAAATTTAGTCTATAATGGGATTTGTCCATTGCGTCATGTAACATGGCCTTAACTTGAAAACATTTTTTTGCCAAATCTCAGCTATGAGAATAAAACTATACATCATAGGCGTAGAGTTTTGGTTTTGTCTTGGGGGGCTGAAACTTCAAACCGACATGGTTGCTTGTTATAATTGCGAGATTGATGTTAAGTAGTATTGCCATTTGGTCAAAACTATATGGTTCTGTAAGACTTCTACAGGGGCTAAGCTCCCACTGTAAACTTTCTCGGGGGGCTCGAGCCCCAAAGCCCCCCCTCCCATACTCTACGCCTATGCTACACATTTGCTAAGTTTTGAAATAAATGGACATACAGAAATGGACGAACTAAAAAACATGATACATTACAACCTACGGTTGTGCTAGGGTCAACACTAAACCAGCTTTGAACAACAAGATCTGAGTCTATAGTAACTGCTTCGGTGAAAACCAGACCACACTGTTGAGCTACTTTAAATGCCAGAAAAAGTTTACTGGTCAGAATTGGAGAATTTTGAACAACGACACAAATATTAGGCCAATGATGCATTTCAATGCTGTTTCTTAAGGTCAAAATCTTCTTTGCAGTACTGTAGTGCAGGAACTAACTATTTGTGTTCACTCTTGGTTAAAATACAACAAGCTGTTTAGTATGCACATTTTTGTATGTCTAACTGTTTCAGCAGAATTTCATGTGAACTATCTTCATGGAAAAAGTTCTATGTTAGTAAATAAAGCTTCTAAGGATTTTGCTTGAAGATTTAAAAGTTATGTTATTTCAGGATTGAACTGAGCCGCTTTTGAACAACTGGCAAAGACAATTACTCATTTTGAAAAATAGAAATCATGCAGCTAAACATTGGTACAACTACTATACCTTAAATAGTCATCAGTCCACAGCTCATAAGAGGGAGTCTGGGTTGCAGCTCCTTTGAAAAGAACTGGTTTATTAGGCTGCACAAACTTGTCATAAAATTCTTGAGGTGGTGGGACCTCATTCAAGGTCAAGACATTTCCAACAGGTGGGAGTTGAGATCCTAGAGGTTGAAGGTGGCCGGCTTTGTACAGGTTGTCAGCAGTTGATGATAAGGTGAATAAGAAAAAGATGACCAGACGGTTCTTGACTGACATCATTCCTAATAATAATTAAGTTTATTGTCACACAGACACTTTACTAATGAAGTCGGCCAACCTCGCATGTACGCTCTGCTAAAGTCTATTCAACTCATTAACAGCGAAACGAGTAGCCCTGGCCTGACAAGTAATTCTACTGGCATATGAGACAAAGAAAAACAGACCAGGGGCACTGTCACTTTATGGGATAAACTGAAGCTGATAGTTCGATAATCTGAGATAGAAGTACAACTTCTTTGTTCTTTTAACTTTCACGGTCTAATGCCAGATAACTTTTGGGTTATTACAGTGAGACTTTTGCACCTAACAAATTAACTAAACTATATGCTGGTTTCTCTTGTCAGTCTATGGAGTGGTAATGTGCCTCAGTGCACCTACTTTATTAATTTTACTGTATCTAATTTAAATGATTGCCCTAGTGTACCATAGGCAGTGCCAGGGCAGTCGAGAGAAACTTTGGGCCCCTGGTCAAATAAACTTTATGGGCCCTACCGAGTTCTCCCCTTCCAAATTCCATGCTCTAAATTAATTTTGTCCTTTTTTATTACGCACATGGCACACTTAGTTGTTGCTGTTGTGTGATTTGTGTCACAAATTGTGATAAAGTCATACAGTCGCTGTAAGGGGTTCATGCTAGTTGTTCTAAAACTGCATTTCTTCCATATTTAAATACAAAATACCACTTTTCAGTTAAAATAATCGGAAATATAATGTACAATCTTTGCTAAAAATGGGCCCGTTTTGGTCATGGGCCCATGGTCAAAGACCAGGCTGACCCCCCCCCCCCCTTTGTCAGGCCTGGGCAGCGCATCAGCAGTACTTTGTTCTTTTGCTCTGTTTAATGCCAATAATTTTGCAAATAAACCCATATGTATAATAATCAAAGACTATAATTTTCTGAACTTCTGCTAGAAGACCTTTTAAAAATAAATTGCTGCAAGAATTTTTTGTACAACTATTTGTACACAGCACGTTTTACAAGTGATTTTGCAAAAATAGCTGCATGCAGCATCATCACTCAAAAAATACTGTAACACAATGTAGCCATAACACTATGTCAAACACATCAACAGTATAAACTCAACCCTGGTTCTCATATTACCGATCTATGGTAGATTATGATTTAGTGGCAATTGCAAGAACCAAACAATTCATTCCTGCGATTGAATCACAGACAATGGCTAAAATCATTTGAAGCAGCCCTTGTCATTTTACAATCAGCACATGAAAACCAGGCTTTATATTTATAAAGTATAACATTACAAGATTACACACACTGTGAATAAACGCGTCTGTTATACAGATATATTCTGTACAGGCGTATAGGAGGCAAAACACTTTATACAGCGAATCCTTACCTAGCATTTAAACTTGTGGTACCAAATAAAACAGCATGATAAACAATTATGACTTTTATCAAAATATCATTAGCTCAGTAATAACGTGTCACTCATCCATTTAATAGTTCCTCAGCAATATGCAAACTGAGAGGAAATCTACAGTCGATTTCATATGTGCGCATCGAATTTCGGAATAATTTGGCAAAATGATATGAACTCGACTGTAAATAACTCATACTTTCGATCTGACGGAACAATCTCTGAACTAGATTGCCCTTGACTATTATGCAATAGCCCCGACTATTATGCATACATACAATTCTAGAACTTGATGACTTGATATTGGCACTTCAAATAACTTGAAAATTACAAAGAACGACAAACAAGTTCAATGCCTGATTTCCTGATCTTGATATGGACTAATAGATTTAAATATCAGTTTCCAAGTGACAGCATACAAATAACGACGATATCGTGATATGTGAAATCACACTTATTCACTGGTCCTTTATTTGACCGTGCGTAGACACCTTCATGTTTTAAATACCACATAAATAAACATTACACAAGGATATAATTTACAAGTAAAAATAGCTAACAAGCCAGCAGTTTTTGTAAATCCACTTCAAGATTAACCAACAAAACTTAGTGGGTTCTAGTGCAAAGACTTCGTCCTTTTAGGGCAGCGAATGGTGAAGTTTACGCACTGATACAAGAGCAAGGGGTGAATGCACATCACACTTGTTCTCAAGTAGTGGTGGGCGATACCGATACTAAAGTATCGACACTTTCGATAGTCACAATTCAAAAGACGGTTTCGATACTTTTTTTAAAGAACCGACGTTTTCTATACTTTTGATGGTACATGAATTTTCCATAATTCGTTCTTTGCCAAACGAGCATGCGCAGAAACAGCTTTCGCACATTCGGAATGCAAAATTGCGGAAATGGCTGAAATGTGAGAAATTGCTGTGGTACCAATTACCTAAGAAGTGTATGAAGTACTTTACTGACCAGTATCGGTATCGAAAAAAGTATCGATAAAAAAGTACCCGGTATCGTATCGAAACCGATATTCACAGTATCGCCCACCACTATTCTCGAGTAGAATTATATTTTTATTCCATAGTGTCATGTGCCCAGGGTTCTAAAGCTTGACCAAAAAGCCCTAGGCACGACCGCAGTGAAGTACTGAAGTCAATTTCGGATCACTTCTCATTGACATATTCGGAACTTCGAACTTTGCAAGTTCGTTTCCAGGGGCAATTGCTCATAATGAATTCAGAAACAGGGTATAAACCATACAATGGTAAACAAGCTTCCGATTGGTTGCTTGCAAAAAGCAGCCAATCAGATGCTCAGAATACACACCTGTTTCTGAATACCTTTGTGAACATTCGAACTTGTGTTGTTCTGGTAATATCAATCGTGAGAGCCGGTAGCCGACTGCCGACCACCATCTGCTGTCATTGGACAAAATTGTAAAACCCCTGACCAACATGATTATGACCAACTATTTCTATACACTATGAACTGTCCAGCAGCTCATTGATGCGCGTGTACATAGCATAAATTATGATGCATCTTCGTCATCAACAGTTTCTCCTTTTTTTAACTGGGCGATGATCTGAAGAAAAAGACGTAACAATACATTACATAGAAGGTAACAGTTTGGCGAGTAAAATATGCTGATGCACCCTTGAGAAATGCTCCCAAATGCACCACATATATAAGCAATAACATTTAAACGGTTACCGTAAAATAAAGAAATAAACTTACTCCTTTTAAGCGGACTATTTCTTTATTTTCTGCATTCTTCGAAGCATCGTTTGTTATAAGTTTTACTCTAGACGCGTAGCTACAACAGAATGGTAAATTTGTATTCAAATTTACTCATTTAATGGTTTACAAATACTCAATTGTCTTTACGAATCATATCTTAAGAATATGCGATTTAAAAACGCTCAATGAAATTTCATTTCCTATGGACACTACTGTAGATAAAGTTGGAAAATATGTAAAAACCAAATCAAGTGAATACTTACGGTCTACTGGGAGGAACAAACTCAACGAAGTGTTGGTAAATTGAGAACTTTCGTTAGTGTAAAAAAGAATTTTGGTTTTGAAGAGTATTTGCACGAAATCACCAACGTC
>JAODVQ020427852.1:0-29330 GCA_025400075.2 Phenganax stokvisi
CAAGAACAAATAGATTTTTAAATTCGTTTATTCCTGCTAGTATAAGAGAATTCTCGTAATTTTGTAATGAAATCTTTTAACTTTTATGCAAATTTGTAAAATACTATAACTTTTGTCAATTTTAATTCCACTGTATTTGTGAAGGTTGCATGCAATTCAGTTGTGAAATAGCTGCTAAGTGTTCCTTTTTCTAATGAACTTCTAAACTTCTAAATTTGAGCTACAGTAAAAACGTTGTTACAGCTTCGTTTATAAGCAAAACGATGTGTAGTTTTACTCATTTTAAACCTAGCTTTATACTAAAGTACTGGATCAAAATTTGCATAAAATATTTAAGCGGCTGTTCATGCAGCGCCAATAATAACTAATGGAAAACAAACACTTTAACAGTCAATCAGGTATCAGATGATTTCCATTAGCCTGGACCTTCATCAGTGCAACTAATTTGAAAAGATTTTATACCTTGCTTTTAGATCACAATTGTCGTGATCTATTTCTTGCACTTTTTAATTGTTTTAATGAAAGCAGGCGTGCAAGACAAGAGTCTAACTAGACAACATTGAAAAGAGCACACCACATGCTATTTAGTGGCTTTCCACCTTGGTTAAAAGAATTAAAACAACTAAATAGCACGAGGAAGCAGATCATGGCAATTGTGATTTAAAAGTGACGTATAAATCTTTTCAAGTTAGTTGCACTGATGAAGGTCCGGGCTAATGGACCAAAAGATTTGCAATAATAAATATACATGGTGTACCCTCTAACAAATATTGATATTGTTTATACTTTGTCAGAATTAGTACTCTCAATTGAATATAAAAATAAAATTTTTCGCACAAATAGGATTTTATGCTTTATTGCACTGTTTAAGCAGATAAGATTATCTAAAGAGCATAAAAGAATATCTGGATTAGGAAAGACTTTCGGTGCATGATAAGCTGTCAAAGGCTGAAATAACATTAGACAAACCGGAGCTTCCCATTTCTCAATAATTACCCAAGACAATAGAGGGCTATCCCAAGCAATTGGCAGTTGTTCACTTCAGTGTCTTTGATGAGTCAAGATCTCTGGCAATTGAAATCCCACCTCATCCCCATGCTTCGTTGAGCTGGTGTGACAATCTTAACACATACGTAAAGCTTCGGAGTTATTAATTTCTGTTTGTGTCGTATAGTCTTGAAAGATTTTAATAAAATGGCTCGGGGAAACTCACTTCTAGCCCAAAGTATCCCGTAATTGGGTACAGACTCTAGTTTATTTAACACAGGCCCACCGAAATAGCTGTGAAAAATTGCAACATCTACCACGCAAAAATATAGGATGAATATCCTATATTTCCACGTTCTGATGTTGGCTCAAAGTCTCATGCACCAAAAAGCAATCAACAATTTTGCTGTTTTTGTTTGATTTTCAAATTACAACACTCATTTAAAAAAAAAACGATCATGCAGTTGTGCAGTTTTTGAATGCTTTGTAGTTTTGTTGATTTGTGTTTCTGCAATTCAGCCAAAGTGCTGATCCTGCAAATGTTTCCATGTTTATGTGATTAATACATGTTTACTTTTGTTATAGAATAATTTCACAAATGATCAATATCAAGAACTCATGGATGACGAAAATAAACTTTACAGTGTCAGGAGTGAAAATTCTATCTTTTTTGAGGTAATCTCTCTTTTTTTATTCATGCAAAGCAAAAGTAGTTCTAGTTATGAACTTTGGTCATAGTATTGTAAGATGGATATTGATTATTGTGAGTGAAAGATTTTTTAAGTTTAATTAGAATTTGCTTCACTTAATTGGTAATGCTTAGGGCATGCCATTTGACCCTGCACACAGCTTGACAGTTCAGCTTGACAGTTAGTTTGAATGCTTTGCTACACCATGCGTTCAAGGTGCCTTACAATAAAACTTTGGCCTGTTCTTGAATCCTTAAGCAAAGCTCTTTTGCTTTAAAACTTAATATAAATTGTAATGAGTGAATAGCTTTTTGTATGGAGTTCATTGTGAAATATGACATGTGGGTAATATTTTGATATATTTGAATCAGATTTCGATATTTTAGGACCTTAGTTTAGAATAATATTTTAGCTAGTTAGTTTAAAGTCTAGGCGTGTGATGCACCAATGGATGCACTAACTAGTACAACTGTTGATTGATTGTTGTGCTGTAACTGAATGCTCATTTGAAATCCACAAGTTACCATGTGCTGGACTTCTGATTCATTGGAAGTATGAATTATTTGGTTCAATCAGATGGGCTGACTTTCATGAACTTGCATGTATGAAAAAATTTTCACTAAGGGGGCAGTTATTCCAGTTCATGAAAATAATGCAGGATGACTGCTGGCAAAGTTTTAACTAACATTGGAATGCCTGATACCAGCCTTCATGTATACTTTTCTTGATATACTCCACTAAGCGAATTTGTCTGACTCAATCCATTTATGGGGTCTAACGCCATTCAATTCTACTCATCAAGAACAAATTCTTGCATGTTAATGGATGATGGATTTATCTGTCAATTTCTGTTAATAGCTCATCGATTAGTCCACCCAGACAGTTTTACTCATCAAAAGGAAAGGTCTTGCAGCGTAATGGTTTGTGGCAATGAACAGATAATTGATTTAAAAAACTTGATTATTTTAGGTACTGTGTATTAAGTGAATATACTGTAATGAGGTCCATAAACTTGTTTCATCAATAGTTTGGTGAACTTTCAAGTAATATGTGTGCCAACTGAAATGTGGTTAAAGTTTTGATGCTCTGTCTGAATAGTAATTTGAAGTCAATGTCCATTAGAGGAGTACATAATTTATGCCTTAACGTTATTTAATTGCATTGCATGGTTAAGTAAAGAATTAGTCAAAAAGCTTGTTATTTGCTGATTTTCCTCAAACCCAACCCCATCCCAATCTCTACCTTCTCGCAGTATTCTTGTCATATAGTGTGCGATTGGAGGTTTACGCCGCATCATGAATAGTTAATGAGCTAACTTAATACAATCTTATACAAAATCGTTGACCACTTCCAGGAATTTCAAAAAATTTCCAGGAATTCGTACAAAAAGTGACGCGCCAAATCTCATGAATAATTAATGAGCTATGATGTCATCATCAAACTAATTTGCATAATAGGTCAGTGGAATTGGATGATTAATTCAACGTATATAAGTAAGGAGCAAACGATGTCCACACAAAATGTTAAAAAATTGATTTCTAAAATTGAATAACCTGAGCAAAAAGTAGAGATGAGCGCAAACCAAACAATTGATTTCAAAAATTAGTATCTAAGAAGAAACAAAGAATGAAGAACATTGGGAAACAAGTTGAGGAAAATGAGCTGGCTTGACATAGTAGGGTTTCTTGTTTTCTTAAATTTATGTATCCTGACAAGCTAGGTACTCATTGGTTTGGATGATGAGGGATGAGTTTGATATTAGAAGAAAACAATAGGAAGTATAAAGAGTTATGTACAGATTTTAAGACATCAACAGACTGCCCCAAGTTGGCCAAACAACAAGAAGGAATGAAAAGAGTAATGAAAGGAATTGTTTAAAATATATCATTTCAATGATTATGATGACATTATACTAAATATTAACAACTACTTGAAAAACACCGAGGACTAAAGATTAGTTTCGTAAAAAATCAATTTTCATTATTTTGTGAAAAAACGAAAAACTCTATAATAAAAAACATGAACCCGTACAAACAAAATAACCACTTAACTTACAAGTACAAAGATAATAACAAAGTCTTAATAAGAATCATCGAACGAGACGCACAAGCTTGGTTAACTATGACAGACTCTGAGAAATCCTCTGCTAGGAATAGATTAAATTATGTCATAAACGAAGATAAACGAAGAAAGCAAATAAATCTAACATATGCGAAAGCCTTACTATTAGATACTCTAAGAATGCAAAGCGAAAACGAGATATTAAAAAAAGTAGAATCGATGACCAAAGAAGAACTCATAGCAAAGTTTAAAGAACTGCACCCGAGTCGTGCTGATATTTTTTCAAATGATAAAAAGCTAAAATATTTTGAGAATAAACACAACATAGAAAAAGAAATAAACAACAAGCAGCGCGCTCCACAAACAAACCAAATGAGATTCCTCATCGATAAAGGATTAAGCTCGTACGTGGATGAGCTCGGATTATCAGAGAACCAGCAGATAAAGTACCTACTAACTAGGTTATCATCTGCTGAGGGTGTAGAGAGGGACATCCTACACATCAAGATAGTTTTTGCGATTTCTAATGAAGACTTAGATAAACATGAAATTATAAAGCACAACGTTCGTCCATCGAATCTTATGATAATTACCTATTGGTGTAAAGAATGTAGTTCAACAAATCTAATAAAACTCGATTCTTACAAAACTGTTCGTGGTGAATGTTTTAACACGATCAAAGAAATGAGCGTTGATTTTAGTTACTCTGATAGCACTAGAGCAACACTTCAAGGATCCACACAAACTAAGAAAAAGAAATTTAAAGAAAGATTGAAAAGATTAGAAACACAAAAAATGAACTTAGAAAATTTCAAGGTAAGATTAATGGACCGAGAGATCAAACTTAAACAAGCATATAATAAATTAAAACTTATAATAAATGAGTGAACACGAACAACTTAATGTTCGCGAACAACTTTTGAGACTTGCTTCCGCAAAAGAAATAAAATACACACAAGCCTATATAAAAAAAGCATCCAAAAAAGTTCTAGAACAAATTTATCAAGATTACAAACGAGATCAAATGAATAAGACAAACGACATGCTCACTGACGTCGTCATTGGAAAATTCTCTGTGCTTATGCAAAATTTGGAACTCATTGAAAATGCTACGCAAATGGGAAGAAAACTCTCAGACAACGAGCCATTTCGACAGGACGTAAAGTTCAATTTTGAGTACGTCACACCATGGGTTCCATTTATTGGAGTTTTATCAGAAGGTCTCATCGTGTGTAAGCATGTTGTAAATAAGAAAGTGAGTTTGCAAGAAGAAACTGAGCAAAGGCTCACAAAGTGCTCATAATAAAGAATGTACAATCAGCAAAGAATCACCAAGCACGAACAAAATGGGCGAAGAGAGCTCGGAGTCTTGAGCGAAATATCTAATAAATCAAAAAACAACATTACACCAGAAACCAACACGAGTAGTCCTTTTGACATGATCATCTTTGGCATGACTTTTTGTGGAAAACGTATTACTTGTTAAACATGTTGAAACAGCTTTTTATGAGTTATTTTGATTATATTTTTTTGATATGTCCGACTTACGAGTGGGACAAAACTTACCAAACTTGGCCTTAAGGTGAAGACGAATATTTTATCGTGGTGAGCTGTGATCAAGACGATGTAGAACCTTTTTTAAAACAAATCGTAGAATTTGCAAAAGGTACAAACTCGTTGATTATCTTAGATGATTGTACTGCGACAAAATTCATAAAACAAAGAACGTCCGAGTTTCTGAAATTAGCATTTTCTGCACGACATTATGGACTTTCTATGATCGTTATCACACAACAACTTACGTCTATTACAAAACCTTATCGTGAAAATATTTCCGAACTTGTTTCATTTTATAATCCTAGTAAAAAAGACATGGATCTCATTTTTGATGACTATTTGGGTCACATGACTAAAGAAGAAAAATCCGATACTCGAGAAGCGTTGAAAAACATTAAACGTGCAAGGTTGGTGATTTCACTAAGATACCCTTATGGGCACTTTGTGGAGTAAAATGTATAACTTTTTAAGAAGTTATACGTTCAAACTTTTAGACTACCTTCGATCGTGTTTTGATGTCTTTTTAACTTCGGAGGTAAAAACATTATTATAATCAAACCTAGTATCAAACGTGAGCCTAGTTCCATTTCGACCAAATCTAGAGCTGCAACCACAAGATTATTAATTTTTACTTCTTTAATCATTTCTCTGGGATTATTTGGATCTCGAACCAAATGTTCTGTGTGCTCTGTGTGAATACAATTTTCCATTTATTTATACGAGAAATCTTTGTTTAATAACGAACATTTTCGATCATTCTGTTTTTATAGTTCACCGACCCATCGCTGATCACGAATAACTTACACAACACATTTGCTGACGTGGCTTTTTTCTTAATTTCCAACAAGACACCATTTTGAGTGTTGACTAATTTTTTACCAGCTCCTACGACTTGTTTGTCTTTTGTGGTTCTAAAATCCACAACCAAGGCAAATTTGTATTTAAAGAATTTTCTTATGTTCATATCACTACTCACTTGACAATCACTTCACTCGTTTTCGAAGAATCTCTTTGCCTCTGTGTAGAGATCACTTTTGGTACACTTTGTCTGTAAACACAATTTGGAACTCCTTCTATCGTAATTTTAACACTTTCGATGTTGGGGTACACAAATTCTTCGCTGTCTGTAATGCTCTTTTTTTTAAATAACATCACAATCGCAGCCCTTCTTGGTAAATTGATCGTCTCATTGACCAAGGTTGAACTTTTGTCCCACCCTACGGTCTTGATTAAGGTTACGTGTTCAAAAGTTAAACTTTTTCCAACGTCGTATCCAGCAAGCGCTTCCCCAGCCAAGGTTTCATTCTTGATCGTCTCATATTCTAGTTAAAAGTTTTTGAAGCTGTATCCAGCTACACTTTCTCCAGATTGAGCGACCATGATTTTATCTGCGCTAGGTAACTTGAGTTTATATTGTAGCTTATAACTCATTGAGTAAGGAGCAAGTAAACCGTGATCACCTACAATTTTATCCAATTTGATCTTTTGTTTTGCTCCTAATACGGTTGCAATTAACACATCGAAAACTTTTTGAGTTGTGCCGGATTATTCTCTATCATCAGATCCAGAAATTAATTTTTTCGTGTTCTCATTTGCAATTCTAAATTTTACTAATTCATGGCGTATGTGTTCTGGTAACCAAAGATCTTCATAAACTTCGAATTCGGAGTTTCCTGTCTTGTTGAACTAGCTGTTCCATTAAAAGTTTTCCTAAGTTGTTTAAAAACCAAGACTTGTTTTTATTTTTAAAATCAAACTTTAAGTTCAAGCTAAGAGGTACCAAACACGCATCAGCCTTGAGTTTTGGAATATCGACGTAAAGCTATTCTCCTGGATTGGCTTTGTTCGGATTAAAAGTAATCACATGTCTTGTTCAAGTGCCTTTGATGTCGCTCCTTTTATGTTTTCTAAAACCTGAGGTTAAATGAGTTTGCTCCATTTATTTATATATATATATACAAAAAAAAGTTTAACTTTTTAAAGTTAAACATTTGTGATTTATCGGTTATATTTCTTAGCTTACTACGTTTGCGCTCGCTTCGCTCGTTTTATACATATCATACACAAACCAAGTCAACGCTAATGCTAGGATCCAAAGATTCTCGGCTAAGGAGTTCACACCTTTTGCTCCCCATTTCAGAATACCACTTAGAACATTTAACAGGGCACCAGCTATAGGTGCTACTTGTTTAGCTAAATTTGTTACCACTTTTGCAAACTTACTTGTGGCTTGAGCTCCTCTTTTGACTGCTGATCTTGCATTAATCAGCACCATCGTGATGATTCCACCTATCGCTATAGCAACACCACTCAAGCCTACCAAGTTTTGTTTTGCCCATTTTTAAAATTTTTCGAGTCTATTGAGGTCGTTGATTTCAAGCTCTTTTTTAATAATTTCATTTGTTTCTGTTTCAACGGTTCTTATATCATACTCTAATCTTATTTTATCGGCTGCTAGGCTAGCGACTTTTTCAAGCATATCATATACGGCTTTTTTCTCTGGATCGGTTTCCCTTAGTTTTTGTAGTCTCCAATGATCAGCTGCGCTTTCTAGGATCTCTAGTTTTTGTTCGACCGTTTCTGATTCTAGCATGTTTAAATAACCACGAAGTTCTCTAAGTCATTCTTTTGTTACCAACTGCTTGTTTTTTGTGGCTAAGTTTTCCAACATGTTGTCTATCTCATTTTGTAGTGTTTCAATGGATCCTCTACATACTTGTGATGTTATCTCATTTAAGCTGTCACTGCTTACAGTTTCTAGTACTATGTTTTCTTGAATTTGACCTGAGGTCATTCCATGATGTTCACGATTTGCATTTTCTGCTAGGTTTTTAAACTTGTTTACATATTTTTGAAGATTTTTATTTCTATAGTATGTCAATTTTCTATCTTCTGATACTATGATTGGACGACTATAAAACTCACCACCAATTATGTCTCCTCTTACTTTTTTTCTTACTCTAAATCTTTCAACTACTTGCTTTGAACTAGGTCCATCAGCTTCGACGACGCTGCGTTTTAAGAAGTTTATTAAAAAGTTTTTTATCATATGTCTCCGATGGCTTCATATCAGCTAGTTCTTTTTGTGCATCAGGTATTTCATCATAAGCGTCGTCGCAATCTAAGTCGGGTTCAACATTATCCTGTTCAACACGGTTTAATTAAGTTGTAATGAGGTTCTAACAAAGATGTTTTGATGTCTTTATCAATCGTATCATCTATATCATTGTTATCAAACTTGTCCATTTCGATTTCTTCTCTCTAACGAGCAAAATCATCATAGTCGAGATCTTTAAATTCGTTTTTCATTTATTTTAAAAAATTATTTTATAATATTTCTATGTCGCTTTTCTTAACCCAAGAATTATGTTTACTATCACCACCTGACGATTTTACTAAAGCCATGTTTCCTCGAGTTTTAAGAACTTTTTCTTCTCTGTAAATTTCATTTTGCTTATCCACAGGTGAGAGTTTCTCGTAAAACTTACCTAGAATTCGTTCATCATCGGTGATATCTTGTATCTCGTACATGGTCGGATCACCTCTGAAGACTTTTGAGATCTTAAAGATTTCTTCGGTGAAATTATCTTCATATCCTTTCTCAAAAACGTTTTTGTACTTTCTCACTCTAACTTTGTCTACTAGGTTGGTATTTTGGTAAAGGATATTCTCCCGTCCTATTACCATACAAGGTCAACCAAACCTGTTCTGCATTATTTTTGCTTATGTCACCAGGTTTCACTAAAGTCGTATTATGGTTCGTATGATTATAATCATCAACAAGCTTGTCTAAAACGTCTATCCATTTATAAGTTCCTTAAGAATAAAAGTATTTCCACAAGATTGTTTTCAAAGTTTGATTAAAGCACTCTACGATGGCAGCCTTTTTGTCAGACTTTGTGGAGAAGTACTTTATTTTATGCGATTCTAACAGATTTCTAACACCCACATTGTAGAACTCTTTTCCTTCGTCAAACTGCGCCACGTTGGGCTCTTTTCCAAACCTGGATTTAAATTTTTCTAACAATTTTTTTATGGCTTCGGTCATGTCTTGAGTTTATGTTCTATGTACTGGGATAGCAATGCATACCTAGATAAGATTTTTATTAATGTGAGAATCCAATTATAGCTATTATTTTTACTCCTATACTTACTCATATTGACCAGATCTAATTGCACTTGTTCTCCAAGCTCGTTCAAGTAGGTTTTTTGTGTTTTATATTTTTTGATGACTTTTTTGTATGTCGTATAAGTGTTTTGCGTTTTTAACCATGCTTTAATATGTCTTCTATAAGTGTTTAAACCGTCTTCTAGTGCTTTTTGGCAAAGTGCCTCAGTAGATCGATAACCAGTTTTATGATCGTAATACATGTTCCGTAATTCTTGTTCTTTTTTAAAGTTTGAAGGTCCAATTTCGTTCATTTATTCTATGTATAATTCTAACAATACTGATCCTATCTCCACGTCACCAATATTAGTACTTACATCGAAGTTTAATTTATTATAAATTCTCCTGGAACTTTCATATTTTAACCTTTGGTTATATGTGGGTTTTCTGTGGTGATTTCGCTCGTTTCAAAGAGTCTTTCCAGGTCTGGTGATATGTCTTTGTAGAAATCTTCGGTCTGGATCTCATAGCAAAGAGAGTCTGTGTCTGTGAAAAGTAGTTTAGCTCTGTCCCTGTATTTTGGTTTTATATAGTCAAAGTGGAAATCGTACATCAGAGACTTTGATATATCCAGGATGCTCATGCCAACGTAGATGGGCTTGTTGAGAACCACTTTCGTCCTATGCATGTGAACTGCATCTAAGTTCTCGAAGAATATCGTAAACACTTTAAAGTTTGGCTTCTTAACAAGGTTCTTGAATTGTCTTGGAGTTTCCACCTGTTGAATGTCCAATCTGTTTTGGACGTTTTTCGTCATCTTTCCAAATACCGAATTATTCATGAGCTTGAAGAAGTCTTTCTTGAACTTGTTTTTAGACTTTGCTCTAAGATTAGTTTTTAGTGCTATATAAGACTTTAACCATGTGGACTCCTTAAAGCTGATGCCTTTGTGTATCTTTTTCAATATGAGACCTTTTTGTAGATACTTTTTGAGGATCTGGTGTTGCACCACATAAGTTTGTCTGTGATTTGAAGTCGGAACGAGCTTCTCTGCAATAATGTTTTCATCTATTTTTATTGTGCATTTTTCTGAAGCCGATGGATAATCATTATGAAGATTGTGGAGGTGCTCTGGATAGTCTACATCTACTTCTAGGATGCATGGTATGTTAGTCCAATCCTTGAGTTCTTTTGTGGTCATCCATTGGAAACCATGTGTAGGCAACTTGTTCATAATCGCCCATCCGTAGAGATTATTTTTGTCCAAATATGGAACGTAAGTATTAGGTGTTTCTGGATCGTAAGCGGACCTACCTTGTGGGTCCTTTAAGTATAAGTCGTTTGCAACTGCGTGTCTGTGATCATTGACCCCACCACGGATACCTTTTTGTACCATCAAAAACATGTCTTCCTGGTGTAATAGTTCTAGCTCTACTTTCGTCAATTTCAAAGCCGCGTGCCAAGCTAAACCTGGTGAGGTGTAGCACCACACTAGATCCAAGTTGTATTACTTCATACATGTTTTTCTAAATGTCTCAAACACATCAGCTAGCAGTATCTCGTTCATTTTTAGGCAAAGATCATGATATTGCCTCATATTTTTCTGTTTTAAAGCAGACCAAACTGTTGGTGCATGTTGGTAGTTTTCGTTTGAGGTGTGCTCATCATTAAGCTTATAGTAGAACGTTCTTTTGTTGGTAATCATGCGTCTGAGAGTTTTTCAAACGAGTCCATGTAATCATAAGGGTATACACCTTTTCTAGATAGTAGATCTATGAGGTCCTCATGATCTGGTGGTAGACATAAATGCAAATTATTCAAGTCTGTGTTTTCTAAGTTTCCTGCGAGAGTGTCTAAGCTGAAGCCCATGAATTTAAAGGAGTCTATGAATCGGAGTTCTCTTTTTACTTTATACGTCTTACCATTTTGTTTGCTCACAAAACTATCCACTATATTCTCCTTTTTAGTGTTGCAGTATTGTGATAAGTGGCGAAAATTCACATCGGTCATACAGTCATATAGTCAGTCTTACAGTCAGTCATACAGTCAGTCTTACAGTCATAGTGTAAACTTTCCGGAGGGTGTGTTCAGGTATTTCTCGTACGTATTTCTATTAAAATGTTAAGCAAGTCCATGAGCACGCACCCCCGTTTTTGTTGAAATTGTCGAACATGTGCTACACGGTGAGATATTAAATATTTTGCCTGCGCTAGTGGCGGAAGTGTTAGGAGTGAGACAACTAGCACGCGATCAAAACTTTATTCCTATAGCCATACAGTTGCTAAGCTGCTGTTATGAAGCTACAATATGTTATGAGGTTTTGGTGTATCAAACGAATTACGCTTCAATAGATCGAAAATTTTCGGCAATCAGCAACATGTTGTAGTTGTGTTTTGTAGCATTGAGCTATTGACACATTGTCATAAATAATGTAGTCATCTGGTAATTTATGGCCAAACATGCGATGGAAAGTTGAAAAGTCTTGGTGTTTCTTGCTATTCTTACTATTATTTTATACATTAAAAACACGAAAACAAGTGTTAGAACGGCACACTGAACAAAACGTTACAAGTCCGCAATTAGGGGAATAAAGTGAAAATTCGCAACTAAAGTTTATTAGCATTGAATTTCAGATGATCGGGCGGCGATGTAGACTAGCTTTGATTGTCCCAAATCACGTCTAGGCTGGACATTTCAGGCTAAGTCAGCCAAGTAAGAATGTGCAACTAAAGTCAAGTAAATGCAAGATAGTAGGCGATGAATTTTTGCGGAAGTACTGTAGTCAAAACAAACTTTCCTCGTATAAGTGAATATAGTGTAGAAACAATCATCGGAAAGCATGCATTTACAACTCAATGGTAGTATAGTGTTGGTATGTATTACGGAGTCTTTCATAGCAATGGACTATAAAATTATGGTGCCTTGCCGTTCAAAATAGCACATTCATGGCACCTCTTGCTATCCTGATATATTTGTTACAGCATCATGTAGCTAACCCATAAAAACAAACAACACAGAACGATTTGCAGCTAGATTGAGGATAAGAATCAGTTTAGTACAACTGCAATAACAAGTGTCGATATTGCACGTAGCTTTAATATAGTCTCTATACTGCATAATGTATTCACTGTAAAACAGTCAACAGCCACAACAGTACATTTGTACGTGACTATTCGGATATAATGGCAATCTATAATCGAGTGTTCTACTGGTGGTTATTGCAGAGTGCGGCATGGTCAGTGTAGTGTATTGTGCTGTAGTGGTGTATAAGTATAGTAGAGATATAGACGCACATGCGGCTATCTTGTGCGAGCTATATTTAATAGCCGGATCATTTAACTGAATTCGGCAGGTAAAATGCTGTAAAGATCTCTGTCTTACTGGATTTGCATGGTCACGGCATCGAATTTAGGCACTTTATGATAATATTTGTTTGATCAACTTTTTCTATGATTAGCTGCTATCAAGTTCTGGAACATTACCATAAATTCATGAGCTAAACTCACCTCAAAGCTGCTTTATTTGATGTCGCATGCGAATCCCATACCGTGCCTCAGTATCGTGGCCTTGGAAAGTTTGCACTCTCCTACAGGTCTCTAGTTGAAACTCATGTATTTTTCTTCATTCTTTGGAATACAATCAATCTCTCCAGGTATGTTTGCCAACACTTTGATAAGTAAGTGGGAGTTGTAACCCTCCAAGTTGTGGAAAATAACTGGGATGAACTTTGGTTTCTTCATTAATAGAGTACACTTACTGCGAGCTGCACCTCAAGTATTCTCTGATGAAGAGGCACTGATCTAGCACTTTGTCTTTTTCTAATAACTCTTTACAATCGTAGCAATGTGTGGCGTGCTTGAAGTCTTGCTCATCTTCTTCAGTGGGATCTGCTTACTTTGGAAACCTGAAAATTTTGTGGATCTAGTGAACATCGTCTTCCAACATATTAACAAATATTTGTGCAATGTCATCATCCTTGGTTTTCTTCGTACGATGAAGTAAATTTGGCATGTGGACGGTATCATTGAAACATTTTATATAATAGCAGAAGCCGCTGCGCTCGTGTTTTTGGTACTGTGTGGTGCCTTTTCCCAAGTGTTTTCTATAGGCTTAGTAAAACACTCCAAGTCTGCGTATATTGCAAATTGTGCCTGCATCATGTTATTATAATTTTTGAACCGAACGAAGGTGTCTGGGTTAGGATGCACAGTCTTGCATGGTTTGTGGAGTTTGCAGTATTCTTTATGTTTTGACAGTAGATCTTCTCTTCCAAAGCATTGTAAGCAGTAGTCGCACACATAGACTTTATTTTTCTTCTTAGTCACTTGTGATTTAACCAATCTAGACATGTTGTTGATACCACATAATGTTTGTCTTCTAATAGTAGAAGTGGGATGTCTGGGAAATGTATGTTTCCCATCGGAAATACTCTAACTTTTTCGTTGTAACCGAACAAGTTGATTCTTATGTTGCTTCTATTCTCAAACTTTTTGATATTTTCTATAGGTGTTGGAAATCTTATGTTTGTCCAATCTAGGGTCTTTGATTTCTTGTTTAGATCATGAGTAATTCTCTCTCGATCTCTTCGTTGCCCGTGTTTGTATACCTTGCTATGGACACCGCCCATTTGAAAAAATCTTGATCGGGCTCACCTTGCTCATTTTTAAAGGCGTTTTTTGGATTTATAATCACTTTCTTCTCAGCAAGCCACTTGGGTGTGGGAATATAGAATGATCCTGTCAAAGGCACATATTTTCCTTGGTGTATCAACAAACATTCTATCAACTCAAATTGCCAACCTGAGCCTTCTTTTTGTTTGTTCTCAAATGAAATCAATACCTTATTGACCATTTTTTCATAAATTTCTTCTACCTTTGACTTTGGTAATATCCTGTGGTATCTAGAACTAAAGTGGTCAAGGTCTCTTTCAGCTATTTCACCTGTAGCCGGATCTCGTAGAAACATGTTACACACTAATACGAGTTTGATCTTCTTATTTACTTGTGTTTTTATGAAGTTCATGAATCGGTCTTTGAGTCGAACTCTCAACCACGTGTATGGCTTGTAACCAGGCTCACCATTTATCAAAAGCGTGTGTGCATGACTGCTAAGGGCTCTTCCCACTCCTCAATTATTGGAATGGGTTTGATCTTTGGTGTGGGGTCATACAACTTCATATTTTTATCTTTCATTTCTGTGTATGTGCTTGAGACCTTATTTCTTATACTTTTAGGAATGTAGTCGACCAACCAATTCTAGAAGTCATTCATTTTCTTAATGAGTTGCCTCTTTGTTCTAGGAGGTGGTACGTATTTTTTGGGTCTTAAAGGTTGAACGCCAATATCTTGAATAGGCTTATCTAATAAGTAAGTCATTTGCGTTTTTGGTTTTGGTATTGGTTTTAGTTTTTGTTGTTGTTTCTCCTGTTGTTTCTCCTTTTGTTGTTTCTACTCATCGTGTTTTTGTTGGGTTCATTACTTCTTTATTTACAGATATTTCGTTTTCATTTAAAAGTTTCATTTCTAGATTTTGTGCATCCGTAGTATTGTTACTACATTTCTACTTTCATCATAGGTTTCCCAATTTTAGAAATCAATTTTTTAACGTTTGATACATCGTCGCCAGGTAACGTAGCATTATATTTATTGTTCTTTGTTTGGTTTGTGTTATGACTCATTGTCTCTTTACTTATAGGTATTTTGTTTGTGTTAAAAAGTTTCAATTTTTTGTTTGGTGCATTTATGATTGTAGTATTTTCTTTATATATTTGAGAATTTTTCCCTTTAAAATTTTTGTTTGGTCTGTGTTCATCGTTTGTTCCTTTCTTATGTAAGTTGAATTAATCACCCGTTTCCCCAACCTATTGTGCAAATTAGCTGTGATATTATCTTCTACTTTTTGAGGATTTGAGAGTGTTTTTTGTTTCGTTTTGTGTGTTCATCATTTTTTCCTTACTTATATACGCTGAATAAATCACCCAATTCCCCGACCTATTATGCAAATTAGCTGTAATATTATCTTCTACTTTTTGAGAATTTGAGACTGTTATTTTTTGTTTGGTTTTGTGTGTTCATTGTTTGCTCCTTACTTATATACGTTGAATTAATCACCTGATTCCACCACCTATTATGCAAATTAGTTTGATGGTGACATCATAGCTCATTAATTATTCATGAGATTTGGCACGTCAGTTTTTGCACGAATTCCTGGAATTTTGCTGAAATTCCCGGAAATTTTGTATAAGATTGTATTACGTTAGCTCATTAATTATTCATGATGCGGCAGAAACCTCCAATCGCATACAACTTTGTCACACTTCTACTTCACAAAGACATAGGTCTTTCGTTGCCTCAAAATTTATTTAAATGAAGAACTCTGTAAAAAAGTTCAAAGGAAACGGAGGTGTATATACGCAATTTATACATACACGATTTACCGTTATCTTGTAAAATTTAAATTCATTACTGCTGAAGATGAATCTAACAGGTTTGAAATATACAGTTTTTCATTGATTTCATGAAATCTTTATTCTGAATAATTTTCATTTTAAGTATCGTTATCGTTCATTACAGTTTCGGACTGGCAATCGTTCAATGGATTATTAGACAATTTAGTTCTTTCTTTAAGTCTATTAATTTGCATTCACCACTTCGAGTTGTTTTGTTACAATTTGAAGACATACTTTTTCTATGGACCCATATCATTAACCTCTTGCGTTTCAAAAGTAGCCGAAGAATTTGTGGTGAATGATTTCGTGAGACCAGCAGTCATGAGAATAATTGACCCAAACCAGTACGGGGCTATTCCCAGGTCTTCAACAACATTCGCTCTGTTAAGTATGATACACAATTGGACTTCAAAACTCGATGGTACTGGCGCTACAATTAGAGTAATGTTATTTGATCACCAAAAAGCATTTGATATGATTGATCATCAAATCCTAGTTCAAAAGTTGCTCCATTTGCATCTACCACGAAGTGTTCTAAATTGGATAATTGACTTCCTAAGCAAGAGATTACAAAGAGTAAAGCTCAGAAAAGAATGTTTTTCTGAATGGGGCAAGGTTCCTTGTGGTGTATCCCAGGGAACTAAACTAGGGCCATGGCTTTTTTAGTAACGATAAACGATTTATCCATGAGCAATGCTAATCTTTGGAAATATGTAGACGACACTACGGCATCCAAAATAGTCAACAAAGATAGTTCAAGCATCGCACAAAATATAGCTGATGATATATCTGAATGGTCCCGTACAAACAGAATGAAACTAAACAAAGACAAATGCAATGAGCTCGGTATCTCTTTCTCGAAGATTCCTTGAAACTTTAGGCCGGTAACAATTGAAGACCACAATGTGGAATCGGTAAAGTCTGCTAAACTGCTGGGTCTAACCATCAGCAATATTCTAACTTGGAAGTTGCACATTGAAGAAATTATTAAGAAAGTATCAAAGAGAATTTATCATTTAATCCAGTTGAAATGAGCAAAAGTCCCACCCAAAGTTCTAGTACTATTTTATGTCACATGTATTAGATCCGTTATAGACTATGGAATAGCAGTAATATTCTATTCCCTATCAACCTATCTATGTAACCAGTTAGAAAGATTACAAAAACGATTGATGAAAATTATCCAGCCAAACTTGGAATATGAAAATGCACTAAGCATCAGTGGTATTGAAAGACTATCGGATCACCACAAAAACATATGTGCCTCGACTTTTAGAACAATAGTTGATGACGAAAGCCATCTGCTCCAGCCTCTCTTACCTCCTGCACATACTCCGTCCCATAATCTACGGAATGAAAGGAACTGTGTGATTCCTAGATGTAAAACGAATAGTTTTTTGTGATGATTGGCGCAAATTCATATGAGTCAGTCATACAGTCAGTCAGTCAGTCATACAGTCAGTCATAGTGTAAATTTTCCAAGGGGTTTATGTAGGTATTTCTGGTTCATATTTCTATTAAAATGTATAACGAGTCCATCAGTGTGCACCCCGGTTTTTGCTTAAATTCCCATCAAACACATACTTTGTGGCGAATTACTAACTATTTTGCCTAGCTAATGGCGGAAGTGGTAGGTGCGAGACAAATAACACGCGATCAAAACTTTATTCTTACTGCTACACGCTAAATAAGTTGCTGTTATTAAAGCTAAAATATGTTATGAGTTTTTGCTTTATCAAACAAATTGCAATTCAGTAAAACAAAAATTCACAGCAACAAGTTGTGCTTGCATTTGTAGCGTTGAGCTATTGACTCATTGTTTTTATAAATATACCTAATCATCTAGTAATTTACGACGATGAAAGTTGCAAATTTTTGGCGTTTCTTACCATCCTAAATATTAGTTTAGACATTCAGAGCAAAAGCAGCTGTTTGAACGATACACCGAACAAAACGTTGAAAGTCCGCAAACGGGCGTAAAGCGACAATTCACAACTAAAGAGTAGTTAGCATTGAATTCCCGACAATCGTACGCCGATGTAAACTTGCATTGATGGTCTAAATTCACTTAAAGGTGGTACATTTGGTGCTAGGTCAATAGAGCAAAAATGTGCGACTGTAGTCAAGTGTATTTAAGGTAAATCGCAGTGAATGTTTGCAGATGTATTGTACTTTAGCTAGAGACTTGCGTTGTAATGGATATAAACTACAGACAACCACAGGCAGGCAAGTTTACTTTTACAATTCAACAATAGTATAATACTGTCTTTCATAGTAATGGATTATAAAATTGGGGAGTTTGCAGTTCAAAATAGGGGGTTCATGTAACTACTTGATGTCCAAATATATTTATTACAGCATTTATTAGTTATCCCATAAAAACAAGCAACACAGAACGACATGCGTCTAGATTGAAGAGAACAATCTGCATAGTATCATTGGCCTCAAAAATAACTTAAATTGTTAATAGATGCTTAGCTATGTAGTAACGACTAACGATTGCTTTATAAGTTACAATAAGACACATGTGTATAGTTTTAAATCGGAAATAAAACTGTACAGACATGCGTCTTTTTTTCAACTTACAAGGCAATCGTTACTACATGGCTAAGGCCCGGTTTACACTGTCAAAGTTTATGTGATCAAAGTGGAAATTTGGATAGGTAAATCCTAAGTTTTCAAGGATTTGCTAAAATATTTAAGGAAACTAGTACAGTGCTCAACATTAAACTACTTTACTCTGATATTTCTTACAAATTTCCAGAATGTAGAATTTCCATGTGAAAAATTCCTACACAGAAACTTTGTTAGTGTAAACCAGCCTTACGCATCTATTAACAACTTAAGTCAGCAATAACAAGTGTGGATATTACAGGGAGCTTTAGTACAGTCTCTTTACTTCACGGCCACTACCTGTTCATTCAAATACCACTCGGAAGTGTACAACTTACAAAAATAGAATACGATGACGCGTTCGCAATCTATAATAGGTGTTGGTATAATGTGCTGTAGTAGAGTGAACGGGTGGTTGAGGGTGCAGAGTGTGGTATGGTGTATAAGTATACGACAAACATAAACTCACTCACAGCTATTTTGTATCAGTAATATATAGTCATTACCTGGGATCTAAAAGAATGGGGTGGGTAAAGTGCTGTAAAGATCTCAGAAACTTTGCACTCTTCTTGAAGTCTGTAGTTAAATAGTTTCTTTGTAGCCTCATGTCGGAAGTAGTTTGTGTGTCTTGTCTTATGATGTAAATCGTTCAATATAATTTCTCTTTGAACGTTTTCTGTAAATATATTCAAGGCTACGTTGAACAACACTCTTAGTTTTTTTTCCTTTTTATCAATACTGAGTAAAGTGCGTACTCTTTTAATTTAATTACATGTAATATTAGCTTAATTTATTTTTGTAAAATATGCAGTTCAGCCAGGCGGCTGCAAGGTATTTTTAAATTAAACTCTCTAACTATCTATCCAACTCTAACTAACTTTTATGAAGTTGGATTTCTTGTTTGTCTTGCTTTCTCAGGATCTGAACCTTCAAGATTTTTCTTGTTTATATGCACAATTTTCGCACAAGTCATTTTCTTTTGTTTTTTCCGTCATAAGAATTTATCATCTTTGTGACGTCGAGCATTTTTGGAAGGACTGAAGAAGGCGAAGTAGTATTTAAAACACGAGAAGGAGCGTTTTCCCATCTTTAAAAGGCGAGATGCAGCTGAGCGTTTTAAATGTGATAAAACGCGAGTTTGAGATGTTTTGAACGACTTCAAATACGACGCATTGCTAGCTTAAAGTAATGTTCTGGTTTTAATTGTGTATACTCATTGTGACTGGAGCATGACAGATTGAACGTAGAGCAATGTGAAGAACAATGAAGAACAATGAAACAATGTAAAATGCTAATTAGGATGAAACATTATATAAAGAATACTAATGAATGTGACAAATTATATAATACCTCATCCTAATTAGCATTCAAAGAATTTTGCCAGGTATAAAAGTCTTTCATGTGACTAAACAACGGGATTTGATTAGACAAATTGGTTCATGAATATTTATGAGTATTTGAAGAACTGATAAAACTGTGCCGAAGCAAAAGGTTTTTTAAGCCTCATTTTTACTTTCTCCATAATGTTAGTTAGAGAAGGCTGTGTTTTGGAAGTCCAGATAATCTTTTTGTGATCTGCTGATGACAATAGGGCTATGATTAAGTGGAACTTAAAAAATTGATTAACATTGGCAAAGTTAAGATCCAGAATACTATTGTTTATGTTACTTCCTTAACTACTTGTTTTATAATGCAATGGCCGTCTAAAATTCTTTGTTCAAAACCCTTACTGGTTTGATTAAAACTGCTTGTAGTTATAAAAGCTTTATCAGCAATTATAAAAGCTTTGTCACAAGTTTCTGAAGTTAAGATATCATAATAAGCCTGAATATGATCATAAAAGAAGTCTAGTTTCTTAGGTAAAATAGGAAGTGAAAGGTAAACACAAGGCAAGGCGATTCTTGCATTTATTTGTACCAACCATTTTTGTGTAATGGTCACCCATATACATTCTACAAGTTTCTTATCAATGTCAGTTCCACTTGTTACTTGAAAATCATTTTTGATGTGTGATGCTACACTTCCTCCAGACATTTTCATTCTGTTTTTTCTGAAAATGTTTAAACCATCAGCATGAATTACTGCTTAATTTGAAACGTTTTCAGATAATCGTGTTTCTGTTAGAAAGGATGTATTTTTAGTTCATCAACGTTGCTGAAGACTGATCTTGCATGAAGAACCAGAATATTATTCAGAGTTCTAGTAGAGGTGTCCAAATACTAAGTGACTCAGCAAAACATTATAACGTACCACAGAAATAATTGTAGGCAATCTGTAAATGTACTCAATGATTAATAATTGTAAATAGAGAGCCTTGTCTTTATGAGACTTCAGCACCCAGTTTGGCATACTCTCTACATGTTTTGAAGAGCTTATATGTTGCCATTCTCTCATTTCTGACTGACACTGCTGCATTGTTTCTGAAGCTGCCAATCTGTCTCGCTCCGACGATTTTTGCTTGGATTCAAATGAAGGCTTTAAAGGGGCCTAGCAATAACTTTTGTTTATTTAGGCACTATTTATCTCAGATATATGTATGTTTTGGATGGGTGCTTACCATGTCTAAGTGAAACCTAACATACATGCTAGTTTTAAGTGATAAATTTGATGTACAGAGAATATATTTGTCCTGTATCTACTGACAAATACTCGTTAAACAAACAAGACATTTTACTTGTACTTATTGGTATGGTAGCAGTAGTTTTAACAGTCATTAACATTTAAACCTTTTGCATCTGTATAGGATTAACTAAATGAAACCTTCTAAAGAAGAGTAGTATATTACACTTTTAGTATCTTGTTAATTGCATAAACCTTTGTTCACACATTATGTACATTCACAAATTCATGTTTTACCCACTAGCACTAATTTTTTCATGGGCACTCTCTTTACTATCCTCTTCTATTTACTTTATGGCTATTTGCTGAAATAAGTCAGGCTTCTTATGGATATATCTTTAAAAAGGGAAGTGATCAGAAGCTTATTTCTGCTCGGCTCTATTTTGAAGCTGGACTTTTTATACATACTTCAAATTCATCTCTTTAAATGCAGCTCTTGCAGAAGTGAACTAAAGAAAGAATCAAATTCGTATTAATCATGATCTATGTCACTCTTGTGATGAAGAGTCAAGGAAAGATTATTATATCAAGCCCTTGGACCACGGGAAAAACCAATCATAAGCATCCATCAGCTTTGAACAGTTAAATTTTTTAAGTATTGTTGACTGCAAGTGTGCAAGGGAGCAAGCAAAAAGTAAATGTACAGTATGATTGCACTAGTTTGTTTAAGTAAAAGAAAGTACTAAAATTTTCATTAACCCTGAGTTCCCAAGAGGTTTCTCCATGTACGAGTGATATTGCCTGGTGTCAGTCAGAGCAAAACTGTAAAGTCTACCCCATGTGCTATGGGTCAAAAGTTCTTATTGCTTGTAGCAGTCTGTGTTTTGGAAACATCAGACAATGTTCACCTATGGTCTATATTAACAATAAAAACTATTATTGTAATACTGTATTCTTTTTTTTGAACTAGTTTGTCTTTTACAATATTTTGATACAATTTGCTGTCTTTCTACATCACTTTTGTGTCAAGCACAGTTATTCTTTTCAAAGACGTGCACTGCTAGAACTTTGTCTTTTACTATTGCAATTTATGCTCCCAATGCTCTGTCTAATATTTCATGATAACTTAATCATTTGCGTACATGCAGTAAACTGTATTTGGAAGCTGTTATAGCCACGTGAATCTTGTGTAGCTAAATTTTTTTGATATGCTAAGGTTTTTCATACCTGTGTAGCATAGACGACAATTATTAAAGAAAATTCCTGGCAATCCATCAACATTAGATTGCAAGATGTTTGGCTTCCTACTGCATTTTTTTTCCACTTCAGTTTTTCCATCATCCTTTACTTGTGCATGACAATAAGCCAAATGTCACAGGTTATATGATTGAATCGTGAATTTATCAAATACTGTATACAGAACAGAACAGAAGAAACAAGAAAGTTATTGTTTCTGGCATATAAAGGCATTATTACGTTTTACAAAGCTATTTTGAATAGATTTTGTATCAGCAGTTGCAGTTGAACAATTCTATTGAACTGCTGTACAATTTTCACTTTCGTAAGCGCTAGCAATGAACAGCTTTGGGCAAATTGTATTGTTTTTCAGGAAAAATGGTTTAAAAAGATTAGATTAGCATAAAAATTCTGTTGTGTTTTGAGCTTTTATTATTATAGTATCAAGACAATCAGACTAGGCTAAATGAACAGTTATTTTATCATGGTGACACACTTAAATATCCCTAGAAGAAACATGTTAACCATGGTGAATGGTTTGATTCCCCATTTTTTGACAGGAACTGTTTAAACACTCAATAGGATAACGATATCAGAAAAATTTAATAACTTAGAAAACATTATGCATTTTGGCAGACCTCTCTTTAGGTGTTTCATTAGTTAGTAGACTAAATCCCTGAAGAGAGGTCTGCCAAAATGCATAGTGTTTTTTAAGTTAAGTTTTTCTGATATCTTAATCTTATTGAGTATTTAAACATTTCTCCTCAGAACTGGGGAATCCAGCTACTCACCATGGTTAACATGTTTCCTCCGGCAATACTATGCTAATTTCTTTTGTGCTTGCCTCACAAATTGGTGGTGAGCTCAGTATTCATTAGAGAATTGATAAATTTCAGGTTGTGACACAAGATGTGTCTACAAGGGCATCTTTTAGTAATGCAGTTTAAAAAAAGTAACCCAGAAACTTTTAAGTGTGAGAAAACTTTTGTTTCAGCTTTTCTTTCAACATGAAAGTACTATAGCATAGCCAAAATATGCCTATATACACAATTATTCTTGTGATAGTTTTTATGATGAAAACTTTTACGCTGCATATATCAGAATTCTGCTAACGGTTTTTCTTTTGTTCCACTGTAATGACGCATAGCTCTTATATCATTTTAGGTTGATGGGCCATATAAGGCAATGATATTACCAGCTGCTAAGGAGGAAGGCAAAAAACTAAAGAAAAGGTAAGCAGCCGTAACATGTAGTTTATTTAAAGTACTCATCGACTCATTTGTTGAAGAAGGGTGTACTCACCTAATTTTCAAGGTGCTGCAAGTTGTTAGAAACAGTTCAAGTGATTGTTAGCCGCTTTTGTAGGGGGCAGAATTACTGCCATTAGTGTTCAGAGTGGTGCAGTTTTCTGAAAAGCATTGCAAACACAAATAAAATAAGCTGCATCATGGTCTTTTGGGCGTTTGCAACAGTCTTGCAGTTGGACAAAAGAAAAACGCTAGCAAGTTCATGTTGCGTTGAAAGTTGTTTGAAGTTATGCAGCAGCAAGGAGGTTTGCTGATAGGTTGTAGAGCTATCCTCTTGACCTCACGTGTAGACTTAGGCGAGGGATTGATTCCCTCACTTGACAAACATTTCCTTGAATGTGTGAAACCCTTGTCTCATTTGTTTTATTGAGTGTAATGGCTGAACAAGATTACCCACTTATGGCTGTGTAGTTACTTTAAACATTTGATTCTCATGGTAGTTCATGAATAGCAAAAATAGTATTAGTTACCATGAAATATAAAGTTTCAGGGAAAAAGTTTCAGATTACTAATAGGGTCGCCAAGTGTGAGCTTTGATATTTCAGAACACGATATTAATAAAAACTTACCAATAGTCTACTGTGTGTTGTTGTGATGATCGACTGCTTTGCTATTCTTCAATAAATTGTGATATTTAAAATTTTAAAGTACCGTCGTAGTAAGAAGCGGGTGTTCTTTGGGAGGCTTTTGCAGGATGAAGATTACTAACCCAGGTGGATCTAACAGAAAGCATCCTTTGTTGTATTAACCAATTTGTTTCATGCAGGATCTTTTTCTGTTTGTACCATTTCTAAAATCTTTACCATGCCACAAATTCATCAAAATAAACAATTTCCATTTTCGTTATCTTGTGCAGCTTTGTAAAGCTAGCAAAAACATTATGGTTATTTAGAACATGTACACATTAGTGTGTATTTTCATGTGTATTACAAGGTGCACCATGTTAAATATTAGATTATTTTGGAAAAGGCCCTCCATTTCACAAGTCTTTTCATGAGTGGAGTGTTTCATATATGGGTTATTTGGGTGATTGCAAAGTAGAAATTATGAAGAAGCTGTAAATCAATAAATGGAAAGCACTGGGCTACTTCTAGGAAAATTGCTAGATTATTCCAAAGGTTGTTCCAATCTGAGTATGGTTTTGAATATTACTTAAGATTTTTCCACTTTGTAAGATTATTTAATGATGTTGTCACTCTTTACTTGCTGTTGTGTAGTCTGGGATAGTTGTGGCATTTACACTAATTGGACACAGTTCAGACAAAAGTTTTTAGTATTATTGAATGTCATAAAGTACAACAATCGGATCTGAAATACGCTTTCAATTGGCAGTCACCTTAATTTGCATTGAGCTTATCATATAGGCTTACTGATTCATAAATTTATAAATAACATAGCACCTGATTAGACCAAGTTCATCATTCAAAAAATTTCCATTCATTTAATACTAGCAGGATGGACTTGCTTCACTCTCCTGCTGTTAGGTCCTTTAAATATCTGGGTTCCATCAGATTAACGGGCTAAAAACGTGGAATCCTCTACCAAAAAATATTAGGAATGAACAGATTTTTGTAACTTTTAGGAGAAAGCTTAAAGCATATTTAAAAGTGCATTGACTCTTAATGGATAAATTATCATTTGTGCATTCTGTTACTGTAATTATCAAATTGTTTGCAACTTTAGTTGAGCTAGGGATCCATTTGCAGAGCATGTGGCTTAACAAGACACCCCTGACTAAAGATCATTAAATTGATTTCAATTAAATAAAATTTCTTGCGCAGGAAAGTAACATTTGCTGCACTGGTGACTAAACGTTAGTAGAAATTGTGACAACAAGTTTATAAAATGCCTCTAAAACCTGACATATATCACCCCTTACTCTGCTTTACTATGAATTAATTATGTTGCATTTAGCAATGTGCAACTGTATGCATTGATAACACGAGAAATATGGTGTCAGTGTTGTATAATACAATGTTTCTGTTGTAATTTGGAAAAATTGTAGCCCGTGAGATTCTGAGAAAATTTTATCATCAGTACAACACATATTGGAAGTGTCTTGCATGATCTCAAATAAAGATTATAGCTTATCATTTTCGCCTGCAGGTCATTTTCAGGGAAGCGTAAATTGACACGTTCCCTGCTGTAAAAAACTATTATATTTGATCTTTTTATAAGTGATAGTTTTAAATTCCTGAACAACTCACATGTATTGAATACTTCACTTCAGGAAGAGACTTTTAGAATTGAACTTTGGTGTAATTATGTTACTGTTACCTGGATGAGAAGCTCAGTCACAATTATTGCAACTGTTGTTTGAGAGCCTTATTTACAGTAGTTTTTTGTATAGTTAACAGAATAATTTATATGTAGCTGTCTTGAATATATGGTAAGTTGAATGAAATGCAATACCTGTTTTAGTCGGACAACCCCAATTAATAGGCATTGTTTTGAAATCTACGGTGCTAAACTTGCAAACTTGTGAAAAGGATGTTAGTTCAGTGATACATTGTAGTTGGTTTCAAAACCTAGTAAATTTATGAATTGTCAGTGAGTGTTGAAAGAATACATGCAACCTTCACCTTGGCATGCACAGTTCAGGCAGATATCTGTGTGTTTAGATATGCGGTGTTCAACGAAGATGGATCATTGGCTGAATTGAAAGGTTTTGAAGTGAAGCGACGTGGAGAGCTTCAACTGATTAAAATATTTCAGTCATCTGTATTTGAATCTTTCCTGCAAGGTTCATCTTTAGAAGAAGTTTATAATGCTGTTGGCAAGGTAGCAAACTACTGGTTGGATGTTCTTCATACACAGGTGAATAGAAAAAGTTTTTTAAAGTATTTGAGGTTTTCCGTTTGTACCAAAAATATTATGACTGACTTAATTCGCATGAGTAGTAAATTTTATGAGCTACAATTGATTTGGTTAAACTTAATCCATGATTTGGCAAAGGTCTCACCTGGGCAAGTTAAACTACTTGGATTTGGAGAGTGTGAATTATATTAGCCAATTATATTATGCACATTGCAATGGCTGTTGATGGGCTGACAGTAACTTTTAGCAATTAGTTTATTTAACCTTCTACCAGACCAGAGTTTCCCTGCCATGCTAAAACATGATTTGCATGGAAATTTCATAAACGTATAAAATTAATATGAGTATTAGTTTTGGGATACTCCATGTATGTTTACTGTTGCAAAGTTTTCGGTCCGTAAACCGGGACCTTCATTAGTCCAACTAACTTGAAAAGATTCACACGTCTCTTTTATCTGACTCTGTTGTGACCTGTTTGCTTGCGGTTTGTAATTGTCAATTATACTGTCTTTCTAACTACACATATTTAAAGCATGAAGAGTTATTCCAATTAAAGCATGCATGTAAGACAAGGATCTAACTAGCGAACATTGCAGAAAGCACGCCACATACTTATTAGTGGCTTTTCCTTCTGAACTATAGTTTTCTGCCTGATTATTTCAATAGACTCACTCATTTTATGAGACAATTACTTTAATCATTCGCCAAACTGGTTCCTTTTTTCCATTTTATGTGATGATGATATATCTAAACGTGATGAGGTACGGTGGATTCATAAAGTTTCGCTTTCTCGTATTTATGATAAAAATAGGACGTGTGAATCCTTTCAAGTATGTTGTATTGATAAAGGTTCAGGCTAGCAGATGGAAAGCTTTGCAATAATAAATATATGTGGTGTACCCCCAAACTAATACTCATATTGTTGTTTTTGCCTTGCAAAACTACAAGAATCTTTTTACAAAACTCTGTGGAGAAAATTTTCATAAACCTTTTAAAAACCTTGGTGGGCTTTTCAATCAATATTCAACATTTATCAACAGCTTAACCTTTCTCAAAAAATGACTGGACAACAATGTTGTTCCTAAAGGTTTCCACATTTGTAGTTATTTCCGTGCAAATTATGCAGTTAAAATCTTAAAGGAAGCCAAGTTGGGACTGTTGCTAGAAAGTATTGCTTGGACACTTGGTTAAGTGAACAAAGTGGGTAGTGACATCGCCACTCTGACAGAAGAACTATGGTTAGAATTGAAACAAGAGCCTTTTTATATTGCTGACAGAATGATCAATGCTTCCTCTATACAAACATTCAATGAAGCATGCTCCACACAGATCCCCAAGTTGAGCAGTTTGACATCCAGAAGAAATCAAAATGTTGAACGACAAGATTTGACCAATTGCCGCACACAAAGATGCACTGTTGTTAATCACTGCAGTGTGATGGCTTACTGCACATGAAAAAGACGTCTTGGCTTTGGGTTTAAATTTCACAGTTGTACCTTACAGTGTCCCTAAAGAGGAAGCAGTTCAATCTTCTGTTTGTTTACCTTGCACCTTTACTCACTATCCAGCAGATAGCGCTATCCACCTTTACAACAACTGGCTCCTGGTGTGTATCACAATCCATGCGAGTGTGGCTTGGTTTACATTGTAGAAACTTTTAGAAATCTCTCAGCTCATCTAGAAAAACATAAGACAAACTGCAATAAAGCAAATCTCAATAAGTCTGCCATAGCTCATCATGCGTGGGCTTACAATCATTTCATAAAATAGAAGAAAGCAATTATTTTGGCAATTGATAAGTATTGTTGTAAAGTGAGAGACTCTGTTGAAATATTTAAGTATGAAACTATACATCAGGAGGGAAAGCCAATGTTCTCTAGTTATATCCTTGTCTTTCACACATACTTTAATTAGAACAACTTTTCACATTTTAGATATGTGCAGTTAGTAAAACTGTTTATTTGACAATTGAAAAGTGCAAGCAAACAGATCATGACAGGGTGATATAAAAAGGCAAGTTGGTTATGCTGGTGAAGGTCCAGGTTAACAGACCGAGAGCTCTCCAGCAGTAGATATGTGTCGTGTATTGCCAACCTAATACTCACATTCATGTTTTCACTGTGCAAACCTAGCATGCAAATTCATGGTGTATAGTGTTTTTATCGGAACAACTGAATGCAATCTGTCACACTATACAACTGACTATATTTTTGTACAACAGTCAGCTCAAAGTGTGTCATTGATTATCGTCACAAGAAAACAACATCCATTCTCCAGTTTACTCTTGGTTCACAAATATGCACCAGTGAGTGCTATCTATACCAGGGTCTTACTCTCACCAACTGAAACTTCTTTACTTTCTCTCTATTTGCTGGTGGTATAAAATGAAATATGTCATTTTCTTCTGCAAGATCAAATCCAAAGTATATGACCTAACTGCTGAAGATTATATCAACCACACCACCCATCATCTTAACAACTGAACAACACTTGACATTCTGTCTTCAGCAGAATCATTCCTCTGTAGAACGGCTTTTCTAAACAACTGAAATCATCCACCTCTGCTGCGCTATGAAATATAACTGAAGAACTATTACCAAGATAGACTTAAAGCATTCTTTGACTTTGATCCTCATTGAATATGGAAATCATTTGCTCTGAATGTTGCTGTTTTACTTTCTGTTTCTATACATTAAAGTTTAGAGCATTCGAAGCTGTCTTTATATTTCTCAAATGTCTTTTGTTTCAGTCTGCTTGATTAGATTGAGGTGATGTTTGCAGATTAATAATCAAAGTCTGATATATTGCTTTTAAGTAGAGCCATTAAAAAGGAATGAAGTTTAAAGTATTGATTGTGACTTTTTGTCTTAAATTAAGACATCTTTAGACATAGTGTGTAATATATTCAGTAACTTATATATGCTAATTGAGTTCATGTTATATAAAGG
>JAODVQ020427853.1:0-10778 GCA_025400075.2 Phenganax stokvisi
ATGAACTAACTCTAAAGTTCCTTCTATAAGCATACACTATACTATAGCTACTCTTAAAATGAGATTCCTGTTTGTGAGAACATTTTAAGCTGGTCCCCTGGAGTTCACCTTAGTGAGGTTCCACTGTAGAAGGGATAGTTACGTAGTTCATACTAAAGAGTATTTTGTATTATTAACAGTGTTCATTTTGACAAGGTTCCACTGTAAATAAATACAAAGTTTATTACTACGTGTATATATAGCTACAAGAAGGACTCAGGGTCGAGATCGAAGCAGACAAGGACATCAACGAAAGAGAGAGCAGAGCAAGGAACGCAACAGAGCTCTCTGAGGGAACAACCTCCCACTAACATCAGCATGGAGAGATATAGAGAAGATCACAGTGTAAGAAATAATGTAATACAGGCCAAAGGATATACGTAAGTGGGATAGAATTTCATTCTTTCACAGTGTCCCTTTGTTTTTTGATTGATTGTAATACTTCTACATTTTATAAAACATTTTTAAAGAATTTGTTTTTTTTAATTCATACTGCTACAATATACGTACATAATTGTAAGATCGAGCTACACACATGTATATGGAACCTCTGAACAAGGGATATTTGGCTTTTGTCTCTTAGGAAGTAAACATACATAGAGAGCTCTCTTTGTCCATAATAAAGGCACAAAGGTGTGGCAGTAAGAGTGTATGTCCATTCTAGAGAGGTTCTCCTTATCTAAGTAGTCCTCTCATTAGAGGTTATATAGTAAAGTAAAGTAATGTATATCAGTTACAGGAGGAAGAGAAGGAGGAAGAGGTGGTCGGAGTAGAGGAGAATGTGGAGCTCTCTTTGCTTCATCGTCTTCTAGCTCCTCCTCACAATGATAAAGGTCTTATATACTTAAATATATATAAAGGTATACAACCTCTCACAAAGGACACAGGAGTTTGTCCTAAAGTGTCATGTGTTTGAAAATCCCAGTGTATGCATATGATTATACAACCTCCAAAGAGAGGACAGGAGAGTCCTTTAGTGTCCTCTCTTCAGAGGTATTATATACTGGCATTATGTAATTACTGAAATTGTTATCAGGGGACTGGAGTTTTTGTGTTTTGGTTTTCAGAACCAACTTTCAGACTCAACCTCTTCAGTGATTTGGAGCTGGAGGATTACTCCAGCAGTGAATATAGTGACATGGAGGAGGAACCGTAAGTCTTAGCTATTATTATATATATATACTACATGACTTGTTGGGTGCGTCCTATCATCTGGGCTCAAATGGGCCCACAAGGCCTAGGCACACCATTGTATATACAATTATAACTCTTATATTATGCCTCATAGAGAGCAATCATTAAACAGAGATATGGAGTCAGCAATCGTGTTTAATATCCCTGAAATAGTGACAGTGGTACCAGTGATACCAGTTGTACAGCATTAATAGTGTCTATTATAGGAGAAACATATGTATATAAAACATCCTTTTCTCTCTTATATACCTTGTCTCAATTCCTTCTCCTTAACTTTCTCATGGTTAGCTATGGCACATTCTGTTTTGTAGGAGTTCTGGAGAACCAAAAGGAAATGTGTTACAGTTGGAAACAGACAAGGTTGTTACGGTTGTCGCTAACCACTCGCTGGCTGTCTCTAATCCTCTCCTCTCTCGCTCTCTCTTGTTTCTTTCCTAAAACTTGTTGTTTGTCATGGGTATGTCTTTCTCTGTTGTAGAAAGGTTCAGAGGATCTGAATAAAATCAAACAAGATTTTACTACACTGACTAATTCAGGTCTTATCGTACGCACTCACTAATACCTCTTTCACATGAGATGGGTTGAACCCAGGTTGGATGTGGAATATCTTGTTCACATGAGTGATGAAACTGGATCGAACCTGTTTTCAGATCATGGGTTCAACCCACTTTCCTTAGACTTGTATACTACCCAAGGTGCATGTGAACAGAATATCATTTAACCCGGGTTCGACCCACATGTGGATATAAAGGTGCATGTTAAAGGGGGTGTAAGCTATACTGTATGTGTGATGGATGCAGTGAAAGAATTCAATGCTGCACTATATAAAAATTCCTCAAAATTTATGTACAAGGAAGTATTAATCAAATTCCTTAGTGCTTAAGTGATAGGTGTGTTCCTCCTTTTCCAGGTACTCCAGCTGCTACTGATGACGACCTACTGGACCTCCTAGACCAAGCAGTGGCCGGATAAAAACTTGACTGACTCGTAAAATTACACATGGCAACCTGCTCACTTTATTGTCATTTCGTTAAAATTTTATGGAAATTACCCGCGTAAAATTTTTGTCGGGCGCGGGTTTTTGAATTGAGGGAAGGGCGGCGCTTCGGTCCCCCACACGCCGCGAAGGAGAGCGTCGTTTTGTGGTGTCACTTTCTCACTGTTTCTTCGAGGCATTTTGTTTTGGGTGGTGTTTTAGTTGTCTATCGAAGACAGGGGGAGAAATAGAAGAGGGTTGGACGCCTGTTTATCGGTCCCGTATACCCAGAATGGCGTGCGTCACGCTGAAACGTCCCATCGACGTCCTGGGCAGTCCGCACCTAGCGGAGATTCAACCGCTGGCCAAGAGAAAGCGGTGCGGCCCGCCACTCTTTGCCGCCACCCCTAGTCCCAGCAGAGGCGTAAAACGAGTCAAGAGGCGGCTGGAAGACGCGGACGAGGCCGCGTACTCGCCGAACTCGCGTCCGGTTAGCCCCGTCTCGTCTCCTTTCACCGGCGCCGTTCCACCCGTAGAACCAGGTGAGATATACCCTATTTTGGAACCTTCTTTTTAGATATTTAGAAACTAAAGAAACATGGCCACTGCTGGGGTTTACATTATGGCTAGCTACTAAAATACGTACAGTACGTGCGTACACTAGAAGCAGGCCTTAGATTTTAGGTCATGAAATTCTGTGGCAGGGCGAGCTGCTGTGGGTTTTATTCTAAGCGTAGGTATGTAGTAGATCCATGGCGGTGCGTGTTTCTTGCCCGGCCATATAGCTGTAAGTAGTGTGAGTTTTTTTATCATTCTGCATCATCATTGTGGGTGGCACTAATTAAAATAACAGGCTAACTTCCCTCTGGAAATGTTATGTGCATGATAGGGTGCTGCTTGGACTGTGATATTGTCTGCAAGTGGAAGAGAAAATAGTAGTAGGGGTGCATGCACCATTCAGTCAGGTCCCTAGACTTCATAACCAGTTACCGAGTGAAGGAAACATGCTCACACACCACTCAACACAATCCATGCAAAACCACACCACCACACTCGATCTGTTCTTTTTACTCTCCTGATTTCAGTTGCTGCATTATTTCTCTGTTTATCTCTGTTCTCATGCCCAACTCAAGGGTGTCCCATAACCTGTGCTCATCACTGGGTGGTCCACGAAGCCCTGGTGTACCTTATGCAATTGTGACCGCAGTTAATGCTGCTTAGAGGCTAATCACTGAGCAAGAGAGTCAGCAGCTTGCTCTCAGTGCTGCATACAGGCCCAAAAATGGGGGGAGCCTAGACAGAGTAACCCTCAAACATAATTCTACTCTTGAGTTGGAAGAGTACCAACAGCCCCAGGTAACACCCACTTGAGACTCCTCCCCAATTACTATAGCCCTGTTTACACTGACACTTTAAACCGGGTTTGAAACGGGTTTAACTTGAACCCGTTTTAGTGAACCAGTTTCTGAACCGCTTTGTTTCTACACACTTCTAATACAAAACCAATTTATGCAATTTACATATGTGCAAATGGCGCATGGTTTGTAAACCAGTTTCCAAACCGGTTTAATTTGGTCAGCGTAAACGGGGCTTATGTAAATACCTTAGGTGTAAGTTTAGGTCTGGTCTTAAAAGTCTGGGGATTGATCTCTCTTGTCTCAACCTTCCTCTCTCTCTCTCTCCTATAGAGAGGTTGGCAGCTCGTATGGAACTAGAGTTCAAGAGAATTCAGCGAAGAAGATTATTTACCTCCGACGGAGGTGACTCCTTGTCCTCGCCTCTCTCCAGCAGTGCCGGACCCTCTTGCAGCTCTGGGGGCGCGGCCTCTTCCTCCACCTCCTCCTCCAACAAAGATCAACCACTCTTCACCTTGAAACAGGTTGGTCTACTGTGCGAAACTAGCGAATTTGAGGATTTTAAAATACTGCAAGAAGAAAATTTTAGCACTATCAAGCCATAAACCCAATTTCTAGTGGACTGGCTGGAGATTTGTCCTCTTTTGAGACAGGAAATTACAACTGTACATGTGTGCCATACTCCAGTTTTTGCACAAAATGCTGCTGAGGGTCAGAGGAGCATCTTTTATAGCTGCGAGTATTTCCATAATATGCATTTTATGTGAGAAGTTTTACCACCGTGACCCCCTCCTCTCCTCTCTGTTGTATCTACAGGTAACCATGGTGTGTCAGAGGATGCTGAAGGAGAGAGAAGAGGAGGTTCGGACCGAGTTCTCCAAAGTCTTGGAAACCAAACTAGCCGGTCAGTGCCTCTACACTAGATTTGGGGCTTATATAAAAATAATTTTTATGCTTATAAAAATAGTTTTTATAACCCATGGTTGTGAAAATGTGTGAAATATTAATAGTATCTTCATTGTTATTATTTCAAATTTTCTTATGTGTTATTCATACAGTCATATAAACCTTAGTTTATGGCACGTGCTTTGGAACTTTTATACTGTTTCATAGACTTTTGAAGCAGCCATAGCACCTCTCAAATCCAAACTTATTCAAGCCTCACCTAATCAATAGCCAGTGTCTTTTAATCAAAAGAAAATTGTCCCTTCAGTGTCCCTTTAGTTCTATATATTCATGTGCAATAGAACCTCTGATAGAAGACCTCTACATACAAACCCTTCTCTATACATACAAAGGACACTGATGCTGGTACCCTATGCCTTACAGTAATTATTAAAATATTTCAGTAACTAGAGATGCTTTGCTCTCCATTTCCCTCTCCTCACAGAGCAATATGATACGTTTGTCAAGTTCACTCACGATCAGGTGGAGAGAAGACTTGCTGAGTCAGCATTCAGCTGTAAGCCAAGTATTTTATTACTTACATAGAGGAATGTTTAATAACATTTTTGGTTGTGCTTCTTCTTTTAAGGCATGCTGTAACACTGATGTACCTCTGCCTTCCCGCCCATCATGTGCTGGGTGTTGTAGAATAATTAGCATGCGCAGACAATCCTATGAACCATACCTCATGGCATGTACCAGCATTTTGAATTTTCATGGTTTATAACTACTATTGTCCATTTTGACTGTTTTTCGGGGGTAACTTAAATTAGCCCCCCCCCCCTCAGTAGTATACATAATACATACATCAAGAGTTTAGCATCAGATTAAGTGAAGTTGAAGTAGACAGAAGCAGTAGCCACAATGGCTGTTGTCTATTGTACGGGAATGCTAGGTTTCCTGGATTCTGTGTTAATGAAACTATCTGCATTCTGTCATCTCTCTGTTTATTTCCTCTTCCTCCCTTATACTACTCCTTTCAACCTCCTCTCTCTCCCCATCTTTCCTGTCTGCTGTGGAGTATATACATATACAGTGAAACTTTTGATAAAGAACATTCAATTATTGAAGGAGGGGCCACAGAACTCGAAATCCCGCATTTTAGCGTGCCTCTGCCCACTGCACTTATTCACGTGCATATAGCCCTGTTTACACTGACATCTTGCGGTTTGGAAACTGGTTTAACTTAAACCGGTTTACATGTAAACGGTCTAAACTGGTTTCCAAACACACACTTCTACTTTTGTTTCTACACACTTCTAATACTGAACTGGTCTTTGGTTTTTTACAGATGTGTCGTAGCCATGACAACCGACATGAGACCACACCCACTACAGGATAATCCAAATTATTGGACTCTCTAATAATCACTCACTCAACAAGAACCTGCCACTTTCTTTTACATAATAATATAATTTGTTGTTATACACTTTCTTTTGTTTCACCATTATTATTATTATTCTATTATATAACAGGGCCATACATTATTGTATTAATTGTATTATTATACTCTTTAAATTATTACGTGTAATGTAATGCTGCTTTATTCATGGTGACAATTTTTCCCGCGCGAAGTTCACGCATGCGTGTGTCTTTGATGCGTACCACTCTGCGCGTGCGTATCGTCTGCATAGTTTTGGTAAAAATACTCGCGAGATCGAGCAAAGTAAACAAGCTAAAAGTACCTCCTCAGATATGCATAGATAGTAGATGTGCGGGCGACTGGAACGAACTTATATATGCTTGTTTCTGTGTAGCTTACAGACGAAATAGACTAGAGTTGAGTCTTGTGGACCATTGTCAAAGAGGATAGCTAGCTAGTTATCTTCATAGCTAATCTTCTGGGGTGCAGTTGATGCAAAATGAGTTCAGAAGTATTGATATGTGTGCTGGGTCTAAGTCGAAGCCAGGGTCACCTGTTCAAGAGCGGAGAAGGGGTCGGAAAGAGCTGCCTCTGCTATCGCTTCCTCCATCCCGGTTTCGACGATTTTATGGCCGATCATCCGTCCATATTGGCTGCTCACGAGTTTCAGAGCGCGGCCGTCAACAGCGTCCACTGGTTGTATTGGGGAGTAAACAAGCAGAGCCTCCCCGGGAGGCTGGGCAAGGGAGAACGCTCGGTGTCCATTCACGTCGTTGAGAATACCGTCATCTACGAAGATGTTACGTCTAAACCGTTCAAAGGAAGCAGCAAGGCCGACAACGTAGAGACGTACGTGAAGCGAGCTCTAGGATCGTTGGAATCCTCGGGGAAGATATCGTATTGGACGCGAGATGGGATTGCTCTGCCCGACACGTACCGCTCGCAACGCTACCCAACCAATGCCGGTAAACTGCGACGCGGTTTCGCTGTCGCCGTCGACGTAAGCATGGAGGGATTGGAGTTCGACGCGCAGATACAACGCACCAAAGTGATCTGCAAAGCGCTAAAGAAAGCCAACGCTACCTACATGCTCGTGGCGACCAAAATGGAGAGCTTCGTGCCCCAATCGCTGGACGCGGTGCAGCAACTAAAGAGAAAATTTGCCGTAGACGTGATCACCACTTCAGCAATGTGCAACTATAACATATCGGCAACCTTCAGAGTAATAGCTGAAAAAATCCTAAAAATGGTCTATGTCAATATTCCTACATTCGAACAGGCTGCCGAAAACGAACTGTCGGCAAAAACCAGTGCAAAACGTCTCTTCAAGAATTTCACCACCAAGTGGGTCCAGTCGTCGAGCGAAAGAGTAGATGATATTGAACTCACCGAACAGTATCGAGCGTGCAAGAGAACCGTGGGGAAGTACGAGACGGACAGGATCTTTGCCTACAGGCTGCTAGAGATGAAGAATACTGAGATATCAAACTTGACTCCCGGAGCGAGTGAGGTCCCGGAGAAGAGAAAGGAGTTGCTGGAGGATTTCATTCAGACACATCCTGACCTCATGATCTACAGTTCACAGCTCAACAGGTGAGCAGGGTTTTTACAGTCTAGCTAGTTAAAGCAACTGAGCGTGTTAGAGTAACAGTGAGCAAGAGAGAGGACACTCGATCTGATCAATATCAGGAATAGAAGTTGTACATTGCCTAACTTGTGCCTGGGTTTCAATAGGCCCAGTGTAGCATAAGCAATGGTACTGTGAGTGAGTGTATGAAGGGAAGAAAAAAGAAAGTGGGAGAGAAGTAGAATAAAGTTCATTACCTTAGCAAAACGCATCAAGAAAAGAAAGAGTGTAGCAAAAAAATCATTGATTAGAGTGGCACAATAATTATTATCATGAGAGATCGAGAGTGTCTCCTTGAGGCTCATTCTGGTAAAGATATAATGCTGAAAATATGCCAAAATACACTATCTCAATATGTTAATGTTTTTTTGGTTATTGTGGGGGCAGGGTAAGCCAATTTGTACAAAACAGGAGTAAAGCACCCTCTCTGCTTATATTACCTAGAACTGTGCCAAGGGCCCTCGTGTGCTCAAGATGGAGGTGGGATAGCAATGATTAGTTAAGACATTTTGTACACAACCCTTTCAGCTCGACGTGTTTTTTCTATAATGTCACGGTGACCTTAGCATACTAGTGATCTGTTTTTTCGTGGCCAAGCCATCCACAAGTATGATCATTTGGCATCCCTGGAGCGTCGACTCCCTAACAGCTAAAGATGTTTTTGTTTTCGAGCAAACAGCGTAGCTATGTTTTTTAAACTGAGAATTGAAGATGTGACAAGGAAGAGCAGTTGTGTATGAGATACTCTGTGGTGACATTGTCGAGGGGGTAAACACCTACAAGAGGGTTGATACAAAAAACTCCAAAGGTGTATTATAATACACTATTCTTGTATTATATAGGTTTGTATAGCAAACGTGTACTAGCTCTTCGAAGGTTTTATTTTGCTTGTGTTACATTTGCAAACAGTGACTCGTTTCTTAGTTTCAAAATGTCCAAGTATACTTTCTACAATTGCTCAAGTGTACATAATATACGAATAAGTGTGGATGTACGTAATGTACTAGTATCATAGGCATTTTTAGGATAGTGTGTTAATATGGGGAATATTTTGGGCAATCTTTGTAAGTGAGATAAAGGAAAAACAGATAAGCAGAGCCGTGTATTTTTCATAGCAATGGTGATTTCCATATGTATTCCAATGGGGCATTATTTACTGGTTCACTGGAGGTAATTAGTTTTAATTCAGTACCTGATTAAAGGGGTTTTTATTGCATTTCAAGTAATGAAATATGATCAATAAACCCGGAAACGCTCTGTCTGGAATGAGCTTGTGGTGGGCTTCACTCTTAGTTTGCAATGTGAAAACTGATAGTTACAGAATATAATATAGTCAATATCCTTAACAATAGCTACTTCAACTGACTAACAGTCAAACAGTGAGTCATCTTTCGAACATTGTTAGCAATTTGAGGAAATCAATGGGATGTTTGATTCACTATTGCTGTACATGCAATACTTATATGCAAGGTCTATATCACTAGCATACCACAGCATATTATACCATGCAATCATTTCTATATTTTTATGGGTGGGAGGAACGAGGTATAGCTTAAGATTTGGAGATCTTGTATTATTATAGATTATGAAACTATGTCAAAAAGTATTTTGCAGAAGTATTATAATATAAGCACCTACTGACACGCCTTCACAAAATTAGACACGAAATGTTAATAGCTTGCTTAGAAGTGCCTTTATTAAGCCTAGTTCACGATACAATGCTGGCGCGAGCGTACTGAGCAGAGTGTCAGTGCTGGTGACACTGACGATGGCTGGGAATAGAACTTTTTTCTATTCCTAGCGTCAGGAGCGTTGGTATTGTATGACCGTTCGCAATTGTACGTTACGCTTGTAACGCTCGCGCCAGCGTCGTATTGTGAACTAGGCTTATGGTGTATGAATGTATAACTCCAAATTTGACCTCAGAAAGTTACCCTCCACTTCCTCCAGCACTCCACCACGTAGTATTTACACTAACTCCAAGGTTTACACAACTCTAATTAGTACACTACTGGGTTGCGTCATCATTAGAGAGTCCCCTACTCCAGACAATAGGCCCAACACTTCAGAGCCACTCTTCCTTGAGAAGAGGGATGTAACTGTGACAACAGTGAAGGCAGGCAAGCAATGAATATCCCTCTATACTGGGAATTCTCCTTCAGATCCAGTGGCCCTTCATGATATAAGGTGTATAAGATACTATAGTGGGATATTTTTATACCTCCCAGTTAGAATGGGAGCAATTTTTGTGTCAAATCTATACATGAGAATTCATCTTAGTATCTTTGCATGTTTTTCTTCTATATGGTGTATTATTTGTATACCTCCCAATGAGAGATTGTCCCTATCACAGAGTGGAAGATAGCGAAATAATGAGCTAATGGTAGCCTGAGTAATATGGTCACCTCTGTATTCTGGTCACAAACTGAAGTCCCGACAGCTAGCTGTACAATAGCTTGCTAACTGTATAATGTAGCCACCTGTCTAATCAGGCCAACTGAAGCTGGCCTGAGGGTGACCGGATTAGACAGGTTTCGCTGTACTATTATCCAAAGAGAGTTGGTAGAGAGGCTGCCGTTAGTTCAGCAGTATCCTTTATAGGAAGTTCCACTATCTATGTATCAGGAGAGTTTGAGGGGAGTCTCTTGTAGTGAAAATGACTCTACCAAAGGTTCAATAAGTTTCCATTGCACCTTTTATTGTTTACCCACATTCTCCAGTTTCCTCTTCCTTATAGCCGAGCCAGTGGTAAAACACACTACTGAGTTGATATAGTAGGAAAGTTCCTGCATCCTGTGCCTGCCCATCAACACCTGTTGTCCCCATCTCAAGACGTGTAAATGGTCTAAACTGGTTTCCAAACCACTTTGTTTCTGTGTAAATGGGCTTCAGTCTTGCTGTGCAGTGGAAGAGCAATGGAGGGAGGATATTGCTACAAAATGGTAGAAAAGAAAGGACGTCCGAGCCTTGCTCATACATAATATATATTCCACCCTAGTCTTGGTGGAGGAGAAAGAACTGGAGAGGGCCTTTTACAGCCTCTTGCTAGCTGGACTTTTGCACAAAGAAGCCTCTTCCTATATAAGTAGCCCATAACTTGGGGTTTGTAGATGTGCTCACCAGCCTTGCAGTTGGGCAAGACCCGCAGTTGGGCAAGACCCTCAGTTGAGAGTGGGAGGTGGCCGCATTGAGTGAGGGACTGGCTAACTGTTTTATCCATGACCTGGCTCTGAGGAGGGGGCGAGGAGGAAGTACCAGGGTACGAAGAATAGCGCTAGA
>JAODVQ020427961.1:0-10776 GCA_025400075.2 Phenganax stokvisi
GTTATCCTTTAGATATTCTAATTGGTGTAGGAGTCTCCTCGTTATATAAGTCAATCAAAAAAGGGAGTGATGGTTTTCAGTTTCAAGTAAGCCACTGTTTTGCTATCTGTTACTTGAATAATGTTATTTTGTCTACAGCTCTACTTCACTCAAGTCGAGTTCTTTGCAGCAGTATTCTTGATGACCTCTCTAGCTGTGTCAATGTTGGTCATATCTCTATCGCAGTACAAAGTCTATCGGCTATTCGCTCTCTGTCTAATTTTGTTCTATGCCAGTTTCCTGGTGGTGGCTATTCTGGCAGAGATCCCAGTCTTTAAAATAGCTATCAGTGGTGTTTTAACATCGTGAACTCATATTTTCATATAGAGCTATTTTTTTTTAATGAAAAAATTATTGTTGAGAATAGAAGGCGGGGCTGGGGAGGTGCTCACTAATTAGAATCGACGCTCGTGCGAGCGACTCTGAAAACATAGATTGCTAAACATCATCTATGCTGAAAATGACGAAGAGATATAGAAAGACAGAGTTTCTGGGCGAGGGTCAATTTGCCACAGTCTTTAAAGCCGAAGACACGGAGAACGAGGACAAAGTGGTGGCTGTCAAGAAAATAAAGATCGGCGGTAGAGACGAGATGAGAGACGGTGTCAACCGTACAGCGCTTCGGGAGATCAAGCTACTTCAGGAACTACACCATCCGAATATTATCGGTCTACGAGATGTCCTGGGACACAAATCAAACATTAGCCTCATATTCGACTACATGGACACAGATCTAGAGGTCATAATTCGTGACTCGTCTATCCTTCTTACACCAGGTCACATCAAGGCCTATGCCATTATGACTCTACGAGGTCTGGAGTACCTACACATGAACTGGATCCTCCATCGCGATCTCAAGCCTAATAACCTACTACTGGATCACAATGGTGTTCTCAAGATCACTGATTTTGGACTGGCTAAGCCATTTGGAAGCCCTAACCGGATGCTTACACATCAGGTAGTGACTAGATGGTACCGCAGCCCGGAGCTTTTGTTTGGAGCAAGACTGTATGGTACGGGTGTGGACATGTGGGCTGTTGGTTGTATCATAGCAGAGCTACTACTGAGAGTTCCCTTCATACCAGGTGATACAGATCTGGGACAACTCACAAAGATATTTGAAATATGTGGAACGCCAACTGAAGAGATCTGGCCTGGAGTAACTAGCCTACCAGACTATGTGGCTTTCAAAGACATGCCTGGGATTCCATTCCGAGAGATTTTCTCGGCAGCATCTGATAATCTCCTCCTCCTCCTCACCTGGTGTTTCGTGCTAGATCCTTCAAAGAGATGCTCGGCAACCCAAGCACTAAAGACATCTTACTTTAGTAGTTCTCCTCCTCCGACCCCTGGTCACCTTCTTCCCATGCCTCAGTCCAAGAGAAACCAAGCCAGCGAAAAAGAAAAAGAAATGACTTCTAGAGCGTCTGGCTCTGGCCATTTGGCTAAAAAATTGTTCTGATTTTTTTAAAGCTGAGGTCATAAACTGATTTCTACTACATGCCATCATAATATAGAAAATATATAAGTAAGCCTTACTTACTACTTGGTGTTTGTGTCTTTTAAAATTTTGATTTTTTCTTGTTGGTTCTATGGGGAAATATACAAAGAACTTCAAAGTGGTATATGTATAATGCCATCTGATTCCCTATTACCTGATGTCTCAGGAATTTTATTCTGGCGTCTAGGTAATCGTCTACTTCATGTGCAAGGGCCTTGCGAAGTTTGAGTAGCAGTTCATCTAGGATGTGCATTGGTATCATAATTATTTAGCATGTGATGTTACTATGACACATACACCTATTTCTGCTTTGTGTTCAGTTTTAAGTCTCTTGATCTCTGATTCAAGATCAGCAATCTAAACAAACAATATCAACCACGGTGAAGAAATATCCCAATTATCAAAATTCTCACTTTGTTCTCCAGTTTCTGGACTCTCTGCTTGTTCTGTTGTCTAAGTTTTTCAAGGCTTTCCTCAAATTTAGTTTGCTGTGATGTCATGGCTTGAGTTAGTTTCTTTATCTCTTCTTTTCCTGCTGTCACTGCACTACCACTTGTGCTCAACTGCGTCTGTAATACAAACAAAATTATGCCTTATAGAGTCAAGACACTTCTATCTGCATCATACTTTGAGTTTAGAGATTTCAAAAGTGAGCTTGCGGTTTTCTGCTGTTTGTTGAGTGTTGCGCTCAGATGATGTTTTCTGCAACTGCTCAACTGATGCCTTCTCAGCTGCGAGCCCCTTTGTCAATTTCTGTACCTTCTCTGTCATCTTTGAAAGCTAGTTAAAATGTAAGGTTCATAAAGAAGGAATAATGAGCATGCAAGTGTGGCCAACCTTGTCTTGGTATTCACGTAATACTTTGCTCTTCTCCGCCAGTTCTTTCTCAACTCCATCCATATCCTTCTTGCCCTTATCCCTCTGGCTGTTCCAATCTTCTTCTGCTAGAGAAAACCGTGCCTTTTCTGCTGCAATTGTGGTTTCCAACTCCGACACCAGCTTCTCAAGTTTCTTCTCCTTCTTCTCGGCTGCTACAAGTTCCATGCTCATGCGAGCATTCTGCTGCACGAGTGAAGCCTCCTGTGTTTGACTTCTGGCTAATTGTTCTTTAGTGGCTGCCAGCTCTGCTCTCTCCTCAGACAACTTCTGTTCGTATTCTTTCACTCGACAGGCCAGCATTTCCATCACTAGTATAACAGATAGTAGGTTCAGATATAAAGAATTTGACCTACTTTTATGCCACATTGATTCAATAGCTTTTTGTATGCGAGTCTCTGCACTCTGAGCCTGGGAAAAAATGGAGGCTAGTAAAAATTTCCAAACTAAGGTGTCGTGTTACTTCTTTTTGTAGGTGACCCATAGAATCCTTTAGCTCGGTGCAAGCGCCCTGCATGAGAACGGAGGAAGCGTAGGCGAGGGGATCTCCTTTTCCTGCTTCATCTCCGAGGCCCGGTGCAATTGGCGGGAGTTTAGCGAGGCGGGTTGGAGACAGCGGGTTGGAGGGGGATGGGCTGCGGATCTGCGGCGGCGACTTCACTCCTAGCTCCATTACTACACGCAAGATCGATCCAGAGACCGAGATCAAAAGTGGGCGTCCAATGTTTATGAGCTATAATGTTTCCATAGCTACGCAAATTCATAAGCCTTTTGCATGCATTATGCAGGAGAAGCTCGCGCTATTACAGTGATCAATAGATGATTGAGCGTATAATAATTAATGTATATAAAAATCAGTATTTTTTAAAACAAGCCGATGAGCTCAGAAGCAATCAATGGGAAAATGAGGGAGCAGGCCCTAATTAACACCATCACGGCCTGGAAAACACCTTGATGAACTGCACACGATGCAGAGATCAATATCCTGTACATTGCATAGAATGCCACGGCAAAAAAGTGTCCAATTAGAATGAAGGGATTAGGACGCAATCTAGAATTGAAATAAATGAAGCAATAGGTTCATTTTAGTACACATTACAGAGTAACAGTTACTGCATACTTACACTGAGAGCAAGCCAACTGGTCCCGAAACTGCCATCCCTCCTAACTGGAAATAACCAAAACACGCTCGCCGCAACTGATGCAGGTATTCTGAAAAAGAGAACCTTGAGCTTTTTCTTTAACTCATTATAATTATACTCCTCACTGTCTGAGGCAGAGAAGAGAGCATAGAGTGCTTGAGCAAGGACATTCACAACAAATGCATGGGACATCTTCCGCTGCCTTTGAAATTTCTTCAAACATTTCAAAATGGTCGCGTGGTCTCTCAAATCTGGGATTCCTCTAAGCATGTCTCTCCACAGCAGCGTATCATTGAGTGCTACACTCATTCCGGCCCCTGTCAGAGGATGTCTCATGTTCATGGCGTCTCCCAATAGTATCATTCCTGGTTGAGGGATTGGAGCTGGTGGGAGGAATGAGTTCGGCATACTGCGAATCTGCTGTGCTTCCAATGCTTTTAGAAATGGCCCTTGAATGTGTTCTGCAAGTAAAATTAGAAGTAATATAGGATGCTGCTTTTTATCATAGTCAAATGCTTACCTGGGAGCTCAGGAGCGACAGAATCCAACATGTATTTCTTGACATCAGAAGGCATCTTACCCTGGATATCCACCAAGACTCTAGTACAGGTGCTGGAGATTTGGTATATGAGTATTGGACCAGAACCACCCACTGGAAGAACAATTTCAGCAAATCCTGTCTTGTATTGTGGACAGCTATTCAGGATTAGCCCGGCAAAGTGGGATGACACGACCACTGATGCATTAACCAATCCTTTACGGAATTTTGAGAAGCAGCCATCAGCCACAATTGTCAGGTCTGCCTTGATTGTCTATATTCATTTCAGCCATCAATGAGAATGACAAGACTGATTACACTAAATGAGATAAGACCAATGCAGTTTAGAATACCTTCACTTCTCCAGTTTTCTTTTCTTTGCAAACTACGCCAGCCACACTCCCTTGTTTGTTCTCTAGCAAACTCATTGCAGTTCCCTCTAAAAAACTAACTCTGAAAGTGAAACGAGTATATCAATACTTGTTAACAAGAGAAATCTATACAAAAGGTGTATATACTTTGCTTTTCTGGCCTCCTCTCTCAATCCCATGATGAATCGTCCGTGATGAAAGGAACGCCCTGTCAGAATGCTACCTTCCTCGCTGGGATATGATAAGACAACGCTCTGTTTTGAATCGTTATCGTGTACGACGTAGCCTCGTACGGTGTGTGCGTCGATACCTACCACTGCATCTGTAAGAGGAATCAATCGTTGTTTGCTGGCAATCAACTAAAATTCACCTACCGGAAAGACCAAGTTTCTTCAGCGCTCTGAATCCCCCTGGCTGTAGTAGTTCTCCTACGATGCGATTTGGCTCGGCTAGATCGCGCTCTATTAGCATGACCTGGCGCCCGTCTCTGGCCAGCGTGGCTGCAGCGGCAGAACCCAGTATTCCAGCACCCACAACAATAACCTCCGTCTCTTCGGAGAAGACGTTAGGAGCCGGCAACACATGGCGAGAGTTCTACGAAAGTTGGAGTAATTCTGTGGATTAAAGATGGCATACTAGTTACAGCTACCTCTGGGTAGGTGCTTCTTCTCTTTGCCTTCAGATGGTACACCAATATCGCGAAGAGAAAACATAAAACTGCAACTGTTCCGAGCATCAACATCATCAACCTGCTTATTTTCTACACAGCTAGCTTTAGATTTTAATGTGGCGTTCTAGAAGAGACTCAGTAAATCAGATCGATATAACTTGGGAAAAGAAAGAGAATAAGAAAACGTTTCGCGCACGATTTATTCGCGCGACAAGATCGTAAACTCGCGCGGCCAAAATCGGCTCATATTTTGCGCATGCGCACATGTCGTTGGGTGTGGAAAACTAGCTGACGACGACGGAGAGAAAGTGACAAGTGTGCATGTCAGTGTGCATGTCAGCTGTTGCTGCGTCTTCTTCAAGTCCGAAACCCTCTCCTACGCCATTTTACACCCTGCGACCACACGCAGGCGATGTCACTTCAGTTGAATACATCAATATCGGTGGTACAGGTGGCCTGATCAGCGGGTAAAGTAGCATCTCAACTACTTTTCATACGAATAGCTAGGTTTACGTGTAATTTGTCGTATGTAGGACATTGGATGGACAAGTTAGTTTATGGAGGCTGTCAGACAAGCGTCAGGCATGGAGTAATGTGTGTCCTGCTAGTATTACGTCTGTTAGTAGAATTGGAAACTCAGACTTGATCTCTGTGTGAGATAATAGTGCATATTTTGATTTCATCACTATACTCTAAATCCGTTCTAGGCAACTGAAAGGGGGCGTGGTTAACCTGTGGAGCCTGGAGACAGGGGAATCAAGCTCTTCTCTTACTATTAATAATCCTAGCTTTTGTCGTCTTTCTCATTTCACCTCTCCAGAGAGTAAATTACCATATATAGCTATAGTCAGGAATAATGAATAATGTTTTACTTTTTATAGAACATGAATCAGGAGGTGAATTTGGAGAAAAATGCTTTGCTGTGGCAGATAGCAACTATGGCAGAGTTAGTTGAACAAATAAAGTATTTACCAAAAACTGCTTGTGTAATTTTTGTAAACTTAATATATACCATTTGCGAAATTTATACCAAATTTTGCTTGCAAGCCTGCTTGTGTGCATTCATTATTATGCTTTTGCAAAGATTTAGACCTCTGAAATATTATATATAAGATTGTATATAAGACGTCATTGATTAGGTGAACATGTATAACTGGAGAACAGAAGGAAAAGTGGCTACCCTTAGTGCAGAAAATGACAAATCAAGAGGTAAATTATTCCAATATACAATTTATGTAAAAGTCCATACTCACAATTCTCTCATAGGGATGTGTATGTGTGTCAAGGCATGGTGCAATAAATCAACCGGGTGCCCCTTCGTTATGGCTGGGTTTGATGATGGAAGTCTCCTATTATGGGATGTTAGACAGCCATCTGGTGAAATAACTTCTCTCAAACTATTTTCAGAACCAGGTAGGCTCAAAAAGGATGTTTAATTTTTTAGTGGAAAGAATTTTGTCCATAGTTATGTGTGTCGGATTGGATGCAGATAATATGAGAGGTGTTTGTGGCTCTCCTGGCAAATTCCTGGAGACTTTCTCCCTCTCCATTCATGAGGTATACCATAATAGCAGAATATTTTTGAGAGGTGAAAACTTTTTGAAGTGATCGTGCATAAAAGCATAGCATAGCTACTTACAGCGTGTATAAGCATGCAAAAATGAATTACGGTAAAATATTGTTACAATGTATTTTTTGGTAATATCGCTAAAATTTTCACCAATGAGCAGTGATTGTAAATACTAATAATTGTTAATTACAGGGGTTGATGGAGAAAAGGTATAATGTAGAATTAAGAAATGCAGGTGTGGCTGATGTAGCTGTGAGACATGATAGCAAGATTATGTGTTCAGGAGGCTGGGATGGCAGGTATTTATCAATTAAACGCTACACATCTAACACTAGTACTGGTTTTTGAGCATAGAATCAGAGTTTTTGGATGGAAGAAAGGCAAACCGCTAGCCATATTGAACTATCATTCAGCTGTCGTACATTGTGTGGCATTTTCTGATGAAGGAGCACCAGATGAAGATTCAAATATTATGATTTGTGGCTCTAAAGACAGTCGAATTAGCCTCTGGAAACTTTATTAGTTTATCACACCCCTGTAATTATACTTGCTAATCAGGATTGCACACTATATACTGGTAAGATTTTACCGTCATTTCTTAACAGTTTGATATGTACATATGTAGCTAAGAGAGTGGAGAGAGAAAGATTATAAAAGTCCAAACTGTATTAGTTCCTGAGGAGAGAGTTGAGTGATTTGAAACACTTCCTGGACATTTAGTACAGTGGATTGGCACAGTTTAGTCAGACATCCTTCTTCTTCTCCTTCCTGCTCTCTCACTCTCACTATCAGCTGTATACATACAAACAGAAACAGTATGATGATTTAATGCCTTATATACTACATTGGATGGCTTACTTCTAGAAATTCATCAAAGTCAATGCCGTCTGACTTGTCTTTGTCTATCTCTCTAAAATATTTTTTTCTCTCTTCATTGCTTGAAGTGTCTCCAATCTTGTCCAATGCAGCACACCTTTAAATTGGAGTTTATGATGGCGGTCTCTTATATACATGTCATTTGTGCTGACATTTCTTTGAAATCGATGAGTCCATCTCCATTCAGATCAATGATCCTGAATTGAAGACGGTAGCTCTCTATGGTAGCATCCTTCCATCCAGGAACATCAGTGAGTGGTCTTGAACTCGAGTGCATTGTGCTAGCATGGCTAAATTTCCTTCTGGCCTCTTCAACTCGAATCCTTCCTTGAATTAGTTGACTCCATTTGTCTTGTTGAATATCTTCATATTCAGTTATGATCACATCAGGGATAGTGGTATAATCTGGAATTTCTTCTTCTGGCCTTCCTACAGTGCCCCAATCATCATAACCAGAGGATGTCTCAGAGAGGACCAGAAATAACTTACCTAGTTGAGAAAATAGACCCTGTGGAACATAGCAGACTGCTTTCTTTAAAGGAAATACTGGAAGCAAGAGAGTTGGCATTTCAGTATGGCTAAGAGGAGAGTGTAGGAGCCTAATCAGAATAAATGCGTCGCGTCGTTGACGACGTTCATTATTCTTTGCGAATTTCCCGCCTCGCGCGTTGTCATGGTGTTTCTCGGTGTGATCGCGCGCGCGCGCCGTGTGCGTGCGCAAAGGTCGCGTGCGTCGCGTTTCGACATAAAAAACTCATGGCGATGGACGCTAGCTTAAAAATATCTACACAATGATCTTACACTACCTAAAAAGTGATACTATTTTGATTTCCACTCATAACACTAATTACGTACCAGATACTTTATTACTTGGATCCACAATCCAAATTTTTGTCATAAATAAAAAGCAAAATTGACAATTTTCTTTTTATTCTGGAGGATCTAGTTTGTCTTTTAATGTTTCTTCAATATTAACAAAGTATTTCATTCTTGCCAATCCTTCCTTTGCTGCCATATATTCTCCTATAATTATATTACACAGAATCAATAATAGATGAGTTCTGGTTAGCTGGCAACACCAAATCAAATCAAATGGGTTAACCTACAAGTTCTACAGTTTACCTGATTCAAATGCAGCTGCAATTTCATCTGAAATATTCTCCAAATTTTCTACGAAAGAAAGAAGTTGTTATTAAGGAGTCCAATAATTGAAGGGATTGGTATACCATTATTGATGGAACAGAGGCGGAGAAGAGCTCTGCTGTCTCCAGAGTTAGCTGCATTGTCAATACTCTCTCTGACTGTCCACATTTCTTCCAGAAACTCAATACTATCACTCAATGTGTCTTTCTCATCTATCGTCAGTCCTTTTAGTCCCAGCTATACAGTATACAGAGGGAAGATAACACTTAATACACGGCATAAACACACTCTTTATTCTCATTCCCAAATTGTGGGTTCCTGTCACCTGTATTGATCGGGCCCTAAACTAACTGAGCAGGTTCTCTCTGTCTCTTTTCCTTTCTCCTCTCTTTCACATGACTGAGAATTGAAATTGATAAACTAACTAGATAGAGTCCTCTGGAGTAAGGATGAAGAAGTGTGGAATAAGCTCTGTTGATGAGAGCAGACTGTCCAGAAGAATACTCTTGTTCTTCCTACACAACCAGAGTACGATGGTATCACAATTTTAAGTATTGTATCATAGCAAAGATGTTTTAGTTAGCTATAGTGCAGAGGTTAGTATGAAAGGTTGTGTACTCATACACTGACAGTAGAGGTAGTGGTGAATCTGTCTGGATGTAACTGCCGCTGGAGTTTCTTAAATCTTTCTTTCAATGCTTCTATGTCCATTGTATAGGAAGTGGGGCTGGAAATGGTGAAGATGATTGAATGAGGAGCAGAAGGATAAATCACACTAATGACCCTACTGATAGGTAGCCAATACTCACCAATCCATTATGTCAAAGTATGTATGAGAATTTGATGGAGGTAGAACGACGCGTTTATCACAGGGGCAAAAAAATTTCAACCCAATTTCCTCTTTACTCCATTCCCTGGCACATTTCCAGCAGCAACTGGGATCAGAGGAACTGATAGGTGGTGATGGTGGAGAGGTGTAGCTGTGACAGTGTGATGAAGTGAAGGTGGAGGAGGGGTGGAGTAATAGATGAGAGAGTCTGTGGTGACTATTATGATGGCTATTCCTGCTATAAGTCAACAGTCTTATGAAATATCTGAAATCACGTCTCATGATATCAGGTAATATATTATATCCCCTCGAACCACTCTAAATCACTCGAAAGTATCACGCAACACTTCACCTTTTGACCCCAAGAGCTACTTTCATACTGCGCATGCGCTATTACTGTGCCACACCCATGCCACTCCCCTCTCTCTCTCCGTGGAAAGATCGAAGATGCAGAGGTTCTTCAGGAGAACTCTTCCATTCAGCGGCCGTCGAGGTTGCACAATTAATTTTTCCGACACTAGATCCATTTCTACAACTGTTCAAAACCGTGGAAGCGATTCGGGCGGCTCTCAGACACCAGATGTGTTCAGTAGAGGCAAGAGAGGGTCCTTCTATCAACCACGACCTCAGCTGTACAATACATTCGTGGAGGACGTCTTTCTGAGACAGTACCTCCGACGAGTACTACCACTCGAGGTAGGTTAGCTGCCATCTAAGTCTAACTAACTAGCTCCTTATGTGTATAGAATGGTTTATTAGGTGAATGTATGTGTGTAGGTGTGTGAGGAAGTTTTTCGTGATTTAGAGAGATTTGGATATCGAGTTTCGAAAGAGATTGAGCCACTAGGAAGACAGGCTGAGCTGGAACCTCCCTTCATTAGGTGAATATTGCATATAACTACATACAGTAAGGGGAATATCCTGTCTTACTGTGTCATGAGGAGTAGATTGGATTCTGATTGTGTGACAAGTATTACGTGGTTAATTGTGAATCTCTCTTTGACTGTGTTGCAATAGAAAGTATGATGCCTGGGGAGTGAAGGTAGATGAACTAGTCACCAGCTCTGCCTGGAGAACACTACACTCCATTGCTGCCGAGGAAGGACTAGTGGCTATTGCTTATGAGAGAACACACGCTCAGTGGAGGTCTCTCTATACAATTTAACATTTCTTCTTCTTCTTCTTCTTCTTCTTCTTCTTCTTCTTCTTCTTCTTCTTCTT
>JAODVQ020428070.1:0-10776 GCA_025400075.2 Phenganax stokvisi
TGTCCTTTAATTTCATCTATATGTGATTAATTATAATAGTGATAGTAAACAATTAGGTTTTCTTGGAATACGCCCTCCTAATTATCTGGTTCCTGGAATTTCGTACCCACTGCTTCCCTACTATGTACCCTAGCGTGGGCAGTCATTGACACACACACTAATGAGAACATCTCGGGTATTGGTATTTTACAGTTATTCTTGATACACATTTTAGTCCACGAGGTTTAATATTATTATTTTATGTGAACAGTGTAATGTGAACAGTACATGGTTTTAGTATGAGCACTAGTATCTTCTTCGATCCCATCTTCCTCCTCTTCTATCCCCTCTTCTTTCACCACGACCCCTAGGTAATACACACAACTACATCATTGGTGGATTAGGCCATATCTAGTGGTACATACATATAGGCAAATTGGTCTGAGTATAATAAATTATAGTCAAAATTTTTAGGCTATTTCTGTGAACTTAACATTAGTATATATGCAGAGTCACCGTCTTGCATCTGGTAAGCAGAAACAGACCTAGCCCAGTGATGCATGCGGGCAAAGTTATCCAAGAGGTCTAAAGTTTCTAGCATGCAGAGTTGCCTTCTTCATAACAGCAGTGGGATGTAGCAATAGCTGGTTTACATTATACAGTGAAACCCCTCAATAATGGACATGTTGGTGCATAGGCTTCTGTCTGCTATTGAGGGGTTGTCTGCTCCTGAGGGGCAGTAACGGCACTCAATTGAGTGCGCATAATGTAAAGAGTGGGTGTGGCTAGCATTACGTGCGGTGTAACGCGCGTTGTGGGAGCCAGTACTTCACTAGAATGTGAAGCAGATGCTTGCATCGCTTTTCACGCTACTTATATGTAAGGTAGGCAGAGCGTTTGGCATGCTAACTTAAATTTTTATGCAATTTATTCACCCAGCTGTCCACTATCAGGGGTAAAAATGTAGTACAAAGACACGGTTGGCACGCACTGCTCGTCCGCTGTCCACATTTTAGGGTTGTCTGCTCCAGAGGGGTAAGAACTGTACTAGATAAAGGGAGAAGTGAGTTGGTACATCGTGGCTTGTCCACTATTCAGGGGTTGTCCGCTCTAAAGAGAGTCCGTTATAAGGGGTTTCACTGTATATACTGTACTCTGTCTAAACAGCCATTGCTTCTTCCTAATGCCTGGCATTGTGCACTTGTAAGTCCTTCTCAAAGAAAACATAATGAATATCATGTGCAGAGAGTGTACATACACATACATACAATGTACACATTCTGATTATACGCACATATACAGTACATATGTACGTAAGTCATTACTATGTACATGCATCATATGTACCTCTCTCTCCAATATTGTCTTTGTCTTTCTCTCATCTCCTCCATCCTCCTCTGAGGCAACTCCTTCATCTCATAGCTCAGGTCCCTCAACCAGGACGGTACCTCTTGTTTGCCTTCCTCCAGTAATTGTACTAAATCACTGCTGATAGAACGACTCTCATCATTGAAGAATGTGGTCGCCAATCCTGGGTTACCCACTCTTCCTGTTCTGCCAATCCTATCAGCGATAATATTATTTGACATACTCATAAGAGGGGGTTAACCCCAAAATAAATAGTAATTATGACCAGCGTCCCTAACAAATTTAAACCATGAAAGATTCACATGTGAAATAAAACCTGGACCTATCCTGCTTCTCTACAGAAGACATGGCTTGTATATACAGTGGAACTTCTCTATAATGGACATCTTGGTACCAGGATATTTGTCTATTATATACATACATGTATACTAAATAAATGTAAACATTGTTGGGTGAGAGGGAGCAACCCAACTGTTCAGTATTGACATCCTATGCGTGTATGTGGGACGGAACTGCAGGGCACGCACCAATGTTCGATGAGTGATGACCTATATACAACACCAGTATGATGTCGGGCTTGGGCCTTTTTTTGCTCGAGACAGGCTTTCCTCGTGTTAAGCGTTTCAGCCTGTTGAGTTTGACTGCATCCTGCGGGGGCTAAGGCGATTCTTATGTTGCTCATCAGCCTTGTATGGCGAGCGTCTCTTGCCCGGAAATCAGCAAAGATCAACGAATAAGAAATGCAAAAGTGCCATACACATACAGTACATGTTTCTTGTTGACACATGCGCAAAGTGATATTTCGCATATTATTTAGAACAGCAGAGTCTGCGATATACGGTTAGAGGTCGACAACACGTACGGCTATGTACAACATATTATATAGAAGAAAAATCCCGTTGTGACGAATGGGTTGGCTCACTCCTGCTCAGCAATAATAGCAGGGTGTCCATTCTGGAGGGGTTAGGATGCATTGATATTGTAAGTTAGGATGCTATAAATTTGTCAATATAGAAGGGTGTCTTCTGTAAAGGAGTATCCATTAAGCGAGGTTCCACTGTACACCCCACTGGACACATCTTATGGTACCTATGCATCCTATTTTTTAAGATGTTCCACAGTTGTGTTGTGTCATTGTAACCACTAAAGCTCATCATGAGTGTGTAAGAGTGCATCATTTAGAATGCCTTACGCCTCATTGAATATTGTGTGTAAAAGAAAACTGCCAGGACCTGCTATTGTGTTAATACAATGGAAGTATAGCATGTCCAGTCATGGAGGTTGAAAATATCTAGCTTTAATGGGACCTTCAAATACTACATGTAAAACTTGAAACGTTTAGCAGTACATGATAGGCAAAGGCATGGACATGTATGTAGAATATCTGGTAGTTAATGTAAGGAAAGCTGGGATACTCACAACTTAGCACAACAAATTCATAATTACACAATAATTCACAGTAACATAGAGAAAGCCTTGGAATGATGATGTTGTGATAGACTGGCCAATATTTACCTGTGAACATATTCCTCTATATCAAGAGGCATATCATAGTTGATGACATGTTGAATGTGAGGAATATCCAATCCTCTGGCAGCTATGGAGGTGGCTACAAGGATGGGAGTTCGACCTGCCTTGAATGACTTAATAGCGTTCTCCCTCTGAGCCTGACTTCTGTCTCCATGAATAGCAGTACATCGCAATCCCTATATGAATGATGTCACAAATTTTTCAACTTCAGACTGTGTAGACACATAGCTTGTATACATACTTAATTAGTATTTACATCTACACATAATAAGCCAAACAAAGAGAGAAGGCACCTATGTACGTAGGCAGCACAGTAGTATACAAACACAAGTACAAACCTAATGCTGCTAGAGTGGGAGGAGTAGCATTGGACACAAACTTAATGCTGCTATATAGAGTGAGAGGATGGCAAACCTCAATATTTGTGATGGGTCTACTGTATATACTTATCTACTACTCCAGAGATTAAGAAAGTGCTCTTTGTCCATACTGTATGTATTAATCTCTGCTCATCACTCAACCAGGAATGATATGATGGAGCCATTTCCAAGAATTAATGTGGAAGTACAAAGTGCACAATGTATGGTAAACGCTATACCACATACATATAATGTGGGTAACACGAGACAACTACGAAACTAGAGGACAGATTCCAGTGTGGTTGAACTCATTAACTGCACACCAGAAAGCCATACTAACAGGATATAAGTCTGCTCTGTGTTCAAGGTGTATAATGTGTTCTGAACACACGAAGACTGACCTCATTATAAATGATGTCATCCAGTTTATCACATGTTCTCTTGGTCTGAACAAATATCAGAGTACGATTGTCAGGATCTCCCCCTAGGGTAATCATCACAAGAGAAATGAAATTACATTGCTAACAATGTAATACACATCATAGTACTGTAGGTCCACATAAAAAGTAAGAGTGATAGCCTATGGAAAGATAAGGTGTGGTTTGAAATACCAAATGAGGTGAGGTTTGGGACCACTAATGTACATGTACATTAGTTCATATACTAAACCTTGTTGCTGTAAGATGTCCAATATGGTAGACACCTTGTCATGTTCCTCCACCCACTTAATAACCTGAGTGATATCCTCACTAGCTGATCCTACTCTGCCTACTGCTAGGAATAGAGGGTCATGGAGGAAATCTCGAGCCAGCTCCTGCACAGAGACAAACATTATCACAGTTCACAACTAATCTTTGATAAACTTGCTAAGGTACTAGCTTTAACTCTTTGGGGTAACTCTTTGGGTTGATTTAACAGGATCAGTGGAGTGGCTAAGTACTTGCTTTGATAAAACAGAAGGTCATCCATCCTTGCATTACATAATATGTGTTAATAACAGTATATATCACGGTAATGAGAAAACACAGTTTCCAGAATTGAACCAGGGACCTTGCGCTTACCAATGCCGCACTTAGCCGATCCACCGACCCCATTGAATCAACCCAACCTGCCCATTTTATCCAGGCGGTGCATACAGGAATATTTTTAGTACATGGTTGTCTGTCAGTCAATCTACAGTACATACGTACTAAAGCATCATTCTAGAAATTACATTCTGTACAGTAATACATTGAATGGCTATAGTGACGTGAGACTAACTCTGATTTCTCTGGGAAAAGTAGCTGAGAACATGACAGTCTGTCGTTGGCCAGGAGGAGGGATACTGCCTCTCTGAATCACCTTTCTGATCTGAGGCTCAAATCCCATATCCAACATTCTGTCTGCCTCATCCAATACCACATACCTCAGGAAATTGAATTGAGTTGAATTTACATGTAACACACAGTGCATCAAAATCACTCTAAAATATGTTATAAACACCATATGTACATTAGAGTAGGATTCTTGAACCATAAAATATCAACCAGTAATGATGGTTACGTAATGGTGGCCTAATGGTTTCTATCTTGTATAGAATTTTAATTCGAAAGTTAGGTACACACTAACCAGGTATAGTTTACCATGCTGCTGTGTACATTTACGTCTGTATTTATTATAGTATCACACACATACACATACGAAGGGATCTATAATGCAATGGTTTCAAATACAATATTATATGTATATAAATTTGATTACACAGTCCTACCAGAGCATTAGCAAGTGGCAGTGTCCATAATGAACTAACGTGTAAAATGACCTATCAAATCAAACATTTCAAATGTGCAGTGCGTTAATGTAGCCATAAAGGAGCATGAATCAAGTACAAATGGCACCGTCTGTCCATCTCTAGGGGATATGTTGTCTTGTTATCTTACCTACACTGGTCCAGTCCAATTCTCTCTCTCTCAATGAAGTCCACTAGTCTACCAGGAGTAGCCACTAGCAGTGAGCAACCTCTGGCCATCTCCTTGGCCTGGTTATTGATACTGGCTCCACCATATACCACACACGGTCTGACCAGAGAGCGATAGCTGTATTTGATAGCCTCGGAGTAGACCTGACTGGCTAGTTCTCTAGTAGGGACAAGTACCAGACCTTGTGGATACTGCCTCTTGTTTGAGTCTCCCCACACCTCCTGCTCCATAGGAAGAATTCATAGTACACTTAGAAACAGCTATAGTGTCTAGCTTCAGTAGTTAAAATTATTGAAAAAATGCTCCCCGAGGGTAAAGCATACAGAGAAATTCTTCTAGAATGAAATGTTTGCTAATAGAAATTTACTAAACATCAAAGGTGAGAACAAATCCTAATCCAAATGCATCAGTTCTCAACAGTCTCCTAGCGATACAAGAGAGAAATATTGATGGATTGCCATTTCAAGCCTATTATATAATGTGAAACAAATAACAATGCTAACTCAGTGCTATTTTATGCATGTTGTACTCTTGCTATATAGTATTGTATAGTGGGAAATTTTCCAGGAGTGCACACATTTCCTGTTTTTTGCCAACAGACCTAATCTGTGACGATTTAGACCCCGAGTATGCAGAATAACATACAAGTATAGCTAAGCATGGCACACTAGTAAGCGGAAATAAAAACCATTAACTTTGCAAAAATTTTTATCTTCGAAAATTTCCCTCTGTATAGTAGCTGATAGACAATATCATCACCAGATAGTGACTATAAGAAAAGCATACTCTAATTACCTCAGAAGTGTCAGACTTAGTAGGAGGAGGAGGAGGTGGTCCATTACTGATAATACTGGATAAGAAAGGAAATAGAAAAGCTGCTGTCTTGCCAGAGCCAGTCTGAGCACAGGCCATCAAATCTCTGCCATCCATTATGATAGGAACTGCATGCTTCTGAACTGGAGTTGGCTTTGTGTACTGAGCCATCTATACAAATATGACATAATACAACAATGATAATATGTATGTACAACATTCATTACACATGATGCAATATGGTGCATTAAAAGGATAAAAAGCATGTGATTAATATGATCTGGGCTACAGTGAGTCACCTATTCATTTCAAATTCTACACATTAATAGAAATTGATAACATAATTTTGCCACGCCCATTAATATTACATGTATTTATGTTAATTTAAACATGTGAATTTCTAGTCGGCGTGTTTGCTGCGCTAAAAAATTGTTGAAAAAACTTTATCAAAGAGAAGACACAGAGATAAGTTATATTCAAGAGGTGAGACACAATTACTATACAAATACCCACCACGAGAGAAAATAAAAAAGTGTCCAATCTTTTTGGGCCACAATACTATAAGGAGGTGGACTCAATAAAGCACTGTAAGTATATAGCCTAGTGAAAAAGAGAAGCTAGCGTGGACATAAAGGACACAAAGGCCTGAAATGTATAGAGAGGTGTTCAATTAGGGGTGATAGTAATATTGTACTGACAATCATGTGCTAAGAAATAGTACTAATTGTTCTGCCAGAGTTTAAGTCCATGATTGTTCTGACATTGTCAATTTTTAATCATTTGCATAGATTTATAAGATTAAATGGTTTTATTGCATACACAAGTTCAAGTGTGCATTAATTAGCATATACAGCACTGCTTCTTAGCCAGTTATATACTGTTTTGCTAGGTCTGAAAGAGGTCTACATAAGTATTTACTCATTCTAAAGCACGGAACATTTCCTAGCAGCCTTGTGTCACAGATACACTAAGAATGCTATATATTATGGCAAGTCAAGATACTCGATTCTAAAGTGTGGATTTTTTGTCAGAATATTGCTAGGAAAATGTCTGATAAAAGACTGTTAACACAAGCTCCTATAAAACATACTAATAATACACTGTACTAAAACTATAGAATACATGGTAAAAGCACACTAGAGAGTACCTCAATGTTGTTATGTATGGCAGAAGCAAAGTTGCAGTCACTGAAAGAGGTAATAGGAGGAGGATAATTCTCCCCAGAGGTCTCCACTGGAATATTATCATAGTTATCAAAATTTATTCCTGTGTTCACCTGACCAAATAGTGATCTGTGGAAAAGACAACTTTTTATCATCACTCTAGGGTTTCCTCCCTAAAGCATGCCGGCATGGCACAATACAGTTATACTTACATGGACCACACCCAGTAATTAATATTAATTTGGTGTGCAGAGCAAATAACATTACCTAGACTATTCTACGTACTGCGTATGTAGCGGGCATTAATTTGAATTACGTGCACGAGTTGCACCAGATAAACTGAGCAGCTGGTTAATTAAAACCTTGATAGCTAAGGTTCTACTGTACTTCATACTTTTAGGGACAATCTTACACTTACTCACACATAAAACGTACAGCATTTAGAGAACATGCATAAACTATACCATCGTACTACGTACTATTCTTCCTTAGATAAGTATAAATACAGTTCTTACTTCTCTCTAATAGGATCTCTAGGAAGAAGTGACTGCCACCTCTCAGTAGTGACAGTGGTAGAATCCAACCTTGTTATACTACCCTCTTCCTCCCCTGCCCTTCCTCTCCTCCTCCTGTCATCACTGCGATCATTACCCCAAATATCACTCCTCCGACCACGACCTCTGTCTTGACCCCAGAAATCACCACCTCTTCTTCCTCCTCTCCTGCCATCATATCGATCCTGGCCCCAGAAATCCCCTCTCCTCTCTCTTCTCTCAAAACTCCTATCTCCACCTGAGAAGTCACTCCTTCTTCTCCTATCGTCATGCCGATTACCACCCCAGCTATCACCGTTCACCCACTTCTCCTCCCTCCTAGCACTCCCTCTCCCCCAGTTTCCTCCCATCTCTTCGTCCCGCCACTGATCACGCCCTCTTTCTTCTCCTCTGAAATTCCTCTCACTGTTGTCTCTAGAGGAAGGTTTCCTCTCGGCCGATAGCTCATCTTTTAGTCCCATGTCTAAATCCATCAGAGAGAATTCTTCACCGTGTTTTCCCTGCCTCTCAGCCTTCTCTAATTCATCAGACATCTTCTTCAATAACTCATCTACTCTATTATACCAGATGTAAAGAGTAAAGATTTTGTCGGAAAGTTTCGTCAAAAGTAGCGCGCGCTCATGTTAAAAAGCTTAGTCAAAGTCGTGCTTACCTTTCTGCTCGTCTTTCAGTGGTCCCAGGGTTATCTGTCGGGGCACAACAGAGATGTTTCACGGACAGCCCGACGCTCCGTCCTCTCCTCTGTAACAGAGGTCTCGTAAGGGAGGTAAACCGACCTAGAACTAGCATGACGGATCTCTCTACAAAACCTTGGTTCAGGTATATTATATAACACGCGGCTCCAAACACGTGGCGCATGTGTAACTGAAGGTCAAAGTGCGACCGCATGGATTTTGCTGCGCATGCGCTCCTGGTGTTTCACTCACATTTTTCATTTGCAACAATGTCCAGCCTAGCCCCGTTGCAAATGAACGGGATATTTGTGTCAGCATCAATGTGAGTTGGTGCATGTGCGGTAAAATATTATTTTAATAGAATTAAATTAGCCCTCTGAGATTTCCAGGGGTGTCACAAAATTGTGCCTGACAGGATGAAAGAAGAGAATTTGCAAGCCAGCACTTACTTTGGGTAGAGCTATACAGGGGGAGATATCTGGGAGCATTTTTGTACAACCTTTTCAACTTTCATCAACCAGAAATACTTTCAGTATAACCTGTGGCAATGATAATATCTTGGATATTTCTTCTTTGTGTCTGTTCTCTGACATTGCAAGCTAATGGATTCTCTCAGTACTATGTGAAACCAACTGAGCCAATGAACAGCTCGTGTCCAGGTCAGCCGTGTCTTACTCTCTCTCAGTACAACACTGAAGACTACTTTGTTTCCAAAAACAACTCTGTATTCACATTTATGAGCGGTTTTCACGTCATATCCTTGCCTGTGAATGTCACTGATTCAAATAATATTACATTTGAGAGCTGTCGAGGATGCAATGGAACAGTCACACTTGTCTATAACTTATACAGCTACTGTTTAGTTAGGTGCTATGCATTTCTTTTCTACAATGCCAAAAATGTGGTATATAAAAGTATTAATATAGAAAAGGTGTTAATTCCTTGTATCAATACTACGACACTCGACCAATATTCGATGGGAAAAGTCACAGCTGTAATTTTAATAGAACAAAATAGTAATATTTACATGGAGGGTGTAGTCTTCACTGGGTTATCTAGTATAATGGAACGACCATGTATTCAAAGTGAAACCATCATATACATAATATATCGTTCAACTATTCAGTTACATAACTGCAACTTTACTAATAATAGCATTAACAGTATTAAAGCAGGTGAGTCAAATATTACATTTTCTGGTATTGTGACATTTTTAAACAACACAGCTGAACAAGGCACGTCTTTTACTCTTTGGTGAAAACTATGTTGAGTTTAAAGATGGCTCTTCTGTTTTGTTTTGTAACAATCATGCTACATTGATTGGTGGTGTTTTCAGTACTGGTACAAACCAAGAAAACTGCATATTTCAAATGGAAGGGAAGTATAACCTTAAGTTTATAAATAACACAGCTGTGACAGCAGGTGATTTGCTTTTTTGTGAACATTGCACTCTTTAGTCATTCATACTGTCTTTATGATATGTTTGAGCATCATAGCGAGATATATCCAAATGACTCACTATCTTTAATATCGTCTAACCCAACAAGAGTCTGTGTATGTGACTCTACTGGATGTCCAGACTGTTTAAAGATCTTTGATCATTTCACTGTCTACCTAGGAGAGACTATTTTCCTCACAGCAGTGGTTATTGGCCAGAACTTTAGCACCTCTCCAGGCTGTGTCTATGCCGAACTTCTACATAGTGATAATGTCAGTTTAGACCAACATCAATACAATCAGGAAGTACAGAACACTAAATGCAATCAGCTTAAATATACCATTTTCTCACCTCCAATTGAGACTAACATTCTCTCCTTGGAAACATTTGTAAAGTTGAAGTACACATTATTACTTATGAGACAGTGGAAAGGGCAATTGATAGTTACAATTCAATGATGTCAGGTGGCTATGATGATGGAAATAGAGATATTTTCCATTTCCCCATCTTGATCAATATCACAGTCCAACCATGTCCATTTGGATCCATTCTCACTCAATCTCCCTACAGATGTATTTGTGACTCACATTTGACTAAGTATCTCAGAGTCAAGTGCTATTCTCAAACTCTATCACTCGAGAGAAGCAGAATGTCATGGATCAGTTTGACGAATGATGATATTGTGATAGTATCAGAGAAGTGTCATTTCTTCTTATGCAAAGAAACAGAGATCAATGTGACTGAAGCTGATCTGGACATCCAGTGTAACTTCAATCATTCTGGTAGCTACACTCTGCGGGAGCTGCCAGGAAGGTCTCAGTCTTGCTCTGGTCAGTCAACAATGTTTAAACTGTTCAAACAAATACATAGTTCTTCTGGTTCCGTTTGCTCTGGCTGGGATTGTACTAGTTTTTGCTATCAAAATACTGGACTTTACAGT
>JAODVQ020428393.1:0-10774 GCA_025400075.2 Phenganax stokvisi
CTTTGTTTCTCCAAGTTCAGGCTAACAACGATATTTTTCAGAGTAAGTCCTTGAACTTTATGGATAGTACAAGCCCAGGACAGTGCTACTGGAAATTGTATTCTTTGAATTTCAGGCGAAGATGGTTTACCTGGCCTAACTTTTATTCTTGCAAGAACAGGCTCAATAGGCACAACATGATTTTCTCTGGCAAAAGAGTTTGCAGTGGTATTCATTGTTGTTTTTCCAGCTCTTTCATCATCAAATTTTATGTATAAAACTGCCGGTTCATTGTTACTGTTGACGTCAATTTTAACGACTGTTCCCATCTGTCCATTAATCAGTCAACCTTGTATATTAATATTTGTACTAAGCATTATTCTAGCCCTTTCTTTAATCAGAATTTCTAAGTCAAGTCCCGACATAAGAATATAGAGTGGTCTTTGGATGGTTTGAAGTTTCATTTGATTGTATTCGTTGACAGGAGCATTTTTAGCCCAAATGTGCGGTGCATCAGATGGATAGTTGGCATCAGATCGGGTAATAGTTTTTGACTGAATAACCTTAATATCATTGTCCGTATGCGAAGCTGTTCTAATTCTATTTAGTAGTTTAGTAAATACTTTATCGTTTTTTTGACTCATAATTTCTGTTAGTTCAATCATTTTAAATACCCTCCATGGATGACAAAGATTGTGAGCGTCGATTTTGTAATTATCAAACACTGCTTTCTTTTTTATTGGAGGAAGCTGATATAGATCACCGGCAGCGATTATACTTATGCCAGCAAATAACTTGAAAGACGAGCAACCAAAAATTTCCTTTAATCGTTGGTGAATGTGCAAAAGATTGTGTTTCCAACCATGGAGATTTGATCAATAATAATAAGTTTTCGATCTTTTAAAGAGAGCCTGTACTGTGTTTTTTTTTGATCGGGCATTGCAGGAAGGTAATCACCAGACTCTTTTGGAATAGCAAGTCTTGTATTTATTGTTGTTCCGTCAATGTTTATTGCTGCGACTCCTGTCGGTGCCATTAATAAGACAGTTGGTGATTCAGGGCTGAAAGGAGGATGTCTAAATGTTTTAACAGCAGTATGATAGATTGTTTTAATTAAATGACTTTTGCCTGCACCACCACCACCAGTGAGGAAAATATAAATTGCTTCAATTTCAACAGGTTTTAAGCTATTCATATTCTTCATTGTTTTTCTACACCATGAAAGAACTATATCATATGCACACCGTTGTTCTGGGTTCAAAGATCTAACTGACTGACCTAGTTCATCATCAGTAATTTCAGATGGTTGATTGTGATAACTATTTGTACCGATGAAGGATTGATTTGACCGTGCAGGGTCGAGATCATCAGGTTGTTGCTGATTGAATCATTCATTGAGATCTAATGCATTTCGAATCTCGTCTGGAAGATCTGAATTTTCTTGATCATTTAAGGAATCAAATGTTTGGTTTGTATTTTGTGGATTATTTTTCATTGGCTTGAAATGCGTCAGTTATAGAATCTGCATCAGGTTCAAACATTGTTCTGTTTTGTTTAATGATAACTTGAACGTTAGGGTCATAAAACTTTGATGCATATGTTTAATCAGGAGCTAAAAGCTCTGTTTCGCTTCGCCAGGGATAGTACAACACGAGCAAATGATGGAAATATAGTTCAGGTTCTTTGCTTTTGTTTGGCTTGTGATACCGTATTACAGCTTGGACTTTTCTGCATTTCATATATTCGTTTTTGCCTATCAACTTAATTTTTGCTGGAAGACATTGCTGTGTATTTTTAGTTGAATAATACAATTCAAGTAAATCATCATTTAAAATATCAGGTTGAGAATCTTTTGTTTCATTATCGTCATTTTTATAATCCTTATAATAGAATGCAGCAAACTTTGCAAGACACAGTCTATCAACAACAGTAATTTCTTTTGGTCTTAAACTGTAGCGTTCAAAGATGTTGGATTTGTAAATATCCGTGCTGTCATCGTCAAGTTCATCAAGTTCAGATTGAGTTTTAGTCACTCGTACCATTTTGTCTGGTAAATCTGTGCTGGCAAAGACTGTTTTCGGAAATATTTTCCGCAACCACAACTCAGGCATACATCTATACACGCATTCTTGAGAGCTAAGTTCTCTTGTAGAAAGAAAAGCAGCACCAATTTTTTTCAATCCATCTCTCACGCTCATGTTAGATGATTTGGCTTCTCTCGCTGCATTAGCAATAGCTTGAGAGCATTCTGTTTCATCTTTTGTAAAATAGGAGCAAACGTACGTAATACATTTGTAATGATTGAAAACTGGTTGCAAGTCAACATTCGCAGCAAATCCCTTAAGACCAGCAACAAAGTAATTGTTGATAAAGCACCTGTCTAACGGTCGTTTAAGATGCAAGTCAAAGTCAGAATCTGGTGATAATGATAGAGCCCAGTAGTAATCATCTTCAGTAAGGCCCAGTGAATGTAGTAAACGTTTCTCATTAGCAGTAGCGTCATAAGTATCTTTTGAAGGATTCAACACTTCATCACTTTTCTTTTTAACTACAGAAAGAATTTCCTTACGTCTCTTAAGCATATTGCTTTTTATCTCTTCGTCTACATTCTCACCCACAGGTTCAGCTATAATTGTTTGTTTGGTAAAGAATTGTCCAAAATTGAAACGACTACTTACGTTTTTATATTTCCTGCATGTTTTTGAATGGCTGTGCTTTTGATACGTTTTTACTAACTCGTGTAATTGTGGTTTAAGTTTTTCACTACGAAGATAACCTTGAACAAGATTATCAATGAAGTCTATGTAGGCATGCTTGCTCTCAGATGTAAGTTTCAGGCAATCAGAAGTCCATATTAGTGCGTGTAAATGTGGTGATCCTCTCGTTTGAAATTCAATTCAAAATGCGTAGTAAGTTATTTTTCCCACACGATTACTTTGACTGAGAAGAACTTCACTAAAAAATGTTTCAACTCTGTGTTGAAAATGTTTGGCAACAACGGCAGGATTCGAATTTAACATTTTACATCTCTCCTGATAGGATAGAGCTTCAACTTCTTCTTCAGTTATATTTTTGCCTTGTGTTTTAGCGACTATTTGGAACAATTCAGGCCATCTGAGGTCAGCGCATGACAAAGTCATGAACCACGTTGGAATACCAAGTTGTTTAACCATTGCAACTACTTCATACTTAAACTTTTGCCAATAGGGTGGTGTGCCAGGAATTTGTCTCAGAAAGAAATATACGCTTGATCTTGACAAACCAAGCTTTTTAATTTGTTTACATCTGACTTTATCTGGAACGCTGTAACAGGCTGACCTTGGATCTTTTCCAAAGCAATGTTAATGCTATCGGGAACTTTCGTTTGTTCAGTTACAAATTGTGCAAAAAATAAATATTCTGGATTTGTAGCAAATCATCCACTATAATGAAGAGGACGAGCATTGAAATACTTCACAAGAGATAACTTCACCTGTCTTTCCTCCATGTAACCAAAGCACCCTTTTGGAAATAATACTGGAAAGGCAAGCACTTCACAGTTTTTATCAATCATTATGAATGCAGGGTGTCTATTTTCTCCACGAGCAATATCGTATATTTCTTTGCCTAGTGCGCCACTTTGTTGCAAAGTTACCGAATATAGTCTGCCAGTACTGGTTGCAAATATGTTTTATTCGGTGCTTGCCGATATTTATTTAGGGGATCTTCATTTTCCTCTATATCGTTATCATCATTTGGTGGTATTTGCGTGCCAAAGTGTGTATTGTTAGTTGAAGTCCCATTCTGGTCCAAATTTTTAAGCCTGTCGCTGATGTTATTAATATCGGCAGTTACATTAGAATGTATGGGATTATGTTCCTTCGGCCAGTTTAAAGCATGTTCAACAAGTCGTGGTCGAACTGATTGGAGATATACATGACCTCTAAATTCAAGTTTACGTTTAAGCTTCAACATTATTATACCTGATCTTTCAGGCGCCCGAGGTAAGACTTTGCAGGTTTGATCACAATTAACTGGTACATTGAAGATTGCTCCTGATATTTTTTCTGTTGTCCTTTTGGCATTACAATGATCTTTTCAAATACAATTTTTTGTGCAATTAGAATTTGTTCTACTTTCTCTAATAGTTCAAGTTCTGGCGGAATTTCATCAACACTCATATAGTTATAAACTGCTTGACAGGGTATATTTCCTTTTGCCAATTTTAAGTGACAAGTTGTACAAATATACTCTTGTTCATCAAATGAAGCTATGCTAATAAATACAGATGGTGGAACAGAACAGTATTTTTTTTTAAATTTCATCACTGACTTTCTGTACAAGACACGGTTGCAAACACCGCAAATGTGATAAGGACCTTCTTTTATTTTGCATTGAAACTTGGATATAAAGTAATTCAGATCAATATTGTGTGATACTGATTTGACTTTTTTGTATTGAGTTTTTTTTTTGCTTTTTGAGGTGAGTTGGTTGTATGATATTTACGTTTCATATTCGCTCTGTTTTTTTCACGATGGGCTTCTTTTTCAGTTGAATTCAATGCTTTGTAACTGCACGCTCGTTTTTGAAGCAAAATCGCTTTACCGCAAAATCCATTGACTTGTACTTTAGGACTTCTTTGTTGTTGAGAAATTGTCTTTTTATAGGATCCATTTGCCTGTTTTTCAAGTGTAAATTCTCAAGAAGAGCTTGCTTTTTGGCAAGCTTCATTTCTTTGTATTTGAACTGTAAGTTTTAAAGAAGAAGGTACTTTTGGGCAGGTTCGATTTGTTTGTATTTCACCAGTAAATTTTCAAGAAGAAGTTGCTTTTTAGCAGGTTCCATTTATTCATATTTGAGTGCTTTACTTTCGCAAAGTGCTTGCTTTTTAATACGATTCATTTCTCTGCATTTCAGTGCATTAGGATCGCGAAGAATCTGCTTCTTAAAAAAGCTCAGAGACTTATAACGCTTTCTCCTGTTCTCACGTACTTTTTGATTTTGCATATTGGACGGGTGTTTTCGTAGGACTCGTTTTCTTTCCGCGGATGTTAATGAGCATGGGATGAACAAATATTGAAGAATATATCCAGTTTCATCCACATTAGAAGGTTGAATTTTTTCAAGATATTCCCATATTCTATCAACTACAACTTGAGAATTGGGAAGGTGTTTAATTAAATTCAGCTCACGTGTTTCACTGCTTACAATTAAAATATATTTTGTGTTCTGACACTCTCTTTTTAGGCCAGGTTTGTGCTCAAATATACATGCTAAATAGTGATTGGAAAACCGCATGAGAAATCCTGTGTTTGTTTTGGTGCCACCCCAAATGATGTCTTCCAAAGCTAGTTTGCTGGAGTGCAAAATGCGGTGCAGTGTACCCTTATGTCTAGCTCTATAGGTTATGTGAATTTCAACACCACATATGTCTATGCTGTCAGGCAAGTTAGGTAATAACGACTGATTACCGTCAAGAGCCCCGCCAAACAACTGAGCAGCATGTTCACAAATAGCATTTTCCGTATGAATATTCCAATAACCACAACCTCTTGAACTTGGAAAAACAAATTGAATAAATTAAGATAAAGAAGCCTTGTGTAGTGTATGCAGAATTGTCATTCATTTTTTCAACTGGCAATAGATTTGAATTTTTGTAGGTATTTGTGGCACAGTACGGCTGAACAATACTAGTACTCAGACTTTGTGACCGTTCATGGTCAACTTCATCAACTATTTTTACACCTCTTAATTCAAACAAAGCACCAAGTCGGTATAAAAGTTCAAAAGATTCTGTCAAATTTCTGATTGAATCAAATTCCAATAATACACCCGTTCCACACTGATGAGGCATACCAAACGAGTCTCTAGCATGAGAATCAAATACCTTAAGTGAAACATCAGCATGAACAAATAGAGATACAGTGTTACAATCAACGGTTAAGAGAAATAAACTAAACACTTCTTGATTTAATTGATCCAAAGCAGAATCTAAAGGCATAACATATGGAACATTTTCATTCATAGATAAATAATGCAGCATACCTGTATAACTTGGGCTAAATTCAAGTGAGTAATCCGTATTTTCAACAGTGACAATTGTTGGCAGTTCTTCAAGTAATAAATATGTTTGTCTTGATAAATTTCATAAAGCAGAGTACAACTGATTTCTAAGGTTCATAATGTTTACTAAATCACTTGACACAAGTATTGAATTATTGCGATACAAGTATATTAGTGAACATAAACTCATAGGTACACACTGAAGGCCAGCATTTTCACCAAATATGTCAGCATTACCTTGACTATAAGGAGCATGAAGAGTTTTTTCAGGTTTATTAAAAGTAGGACCTGGATTAACTTCAATATCGCCACAAACAATAAGTTTGCAGTAATCTACTCTGTAGCTGTGATTTAAATCTTTGTACGTAGTTTCTGCTATTTTGCCAAGATTAATATTTTCATTCAACTGCTGCTTCCTTGTATCATTAAGTTTACAATGGAATTTTAAACGTTGTAACCCAATTCCATTTTTCTTACAATTTGTTAGAACACATATTGCACCTTTTAGTTTTGCTTCAATAAATTGTGGGAAGCAATTCTTATTTTCAACTCTCTGACGTTAATGAGAGAAAGCTTGTGCATGTCGATGAACGTGAGATGATGCTGGTATATTTCTCTTTATTTCTCTTCGAATGGCTTTCCTCAACTTTCTACTTTTCCTTAATTTGCGACAAAGTTTACCAAAAGGAATTCTACTTGGTTCTCGGTCACGTTGTCTTTGAACATGTAGACCGCTATATTGTGTTGATTTGTACTTCTGAATGTCGTACTTTTAGCATTTACTGGTATAACTGTGGCATTCATCGTTTTAACTCTGGTATTCATAAATATAACATGGGCATTCATTTGTGTATTGTCAACATTCTTTGTCTAGCGCTAGAATTCAAAGTAAGTTTCGATCTTATTCCAGATTTAGCAGGAGGCATCATCAGAACCTGAAAAAATCAAAAACAAGAGTAAACGTTTGCAAGTAATAACTAAACATGAACAATTTGTTTCCATGTTTAAGGTGGTCTGGGATTTCACACTAGCATTTTAACAGCTGCATGGTTACTTTCTGAAGCTTCCCCTATCCCACGTCTTCAATGCAGAACAAAATAATTTCTAGACCTGGGCTATCAATGCCAGACTGAGAACATACAAAATTCAGTCATTCTGGATGTGAAAAAGACACTGACATGACTCCTACCCATGCATGGAAACTGGTATTAAAGTGGGTTGACAAATGCCCATACAGACTTCATGCATGCATGACAATGAGAAACAACATCTTGACATGAAGTAATTAACCACGACTTTGAAAGTTGCTAGGTACTCCTCAGCCATGCAAAGCTTTGCATTGGGCTAGTTTTCATATTGTCATAATTGTTCTGAAGACAGAGTCACGATCTTTCTCATTGGTAGGTAATGTGTATGTTTCCTAACTTTCCTACGAGATTCACTGCCAAGAGGATAAAATAATTTGGCATTTGGGAGATATTCTGATTCTTCCAATACGAAAGTTACGATCATATGAACACCGGCCTCAGCATTAAAGTAATATTTTGTAGAACTCAAACAAATACCAGCAATACCCGTGGGCTAAATAATCAACACAAGTGACAGTTCGAACATATTTTATCATCTTTTGTCTGAATACAGGATACAGCCACCGCATGCATGGCCAGGTTATCCTAAATACCATTCATATTTGTGCAAATAGCAATGAATCTATGGCGACGTGCATACGGTAACGTTTTTGAGCGTTTTCATTTGTGTTTCACTAGAGAACAGAAGCAAACACCAAAAATTTAGGGCTGGGCTGCAGCTATTTTAATACAATGAAAATATTTTCCTGTGGAAAGTGTTAACTAAGTGCGTGTAAAACGATAAACGAGATACAAACGTTTTTGGAAACGCTTGGAAACGGCGGTCGTGTGCACGTAGCCTAAAATTCAAAACAGGGCAGGTAGCATTCAATATAATTTCCGCTAAAAGCATCATAATTTTTACTTACCCGGTAGTCGATATTGACTTTTGTTTAATCCAAAACTCAAAGTTCACGTTCTTTAATACAAAATGAAAATATTTGGACCAAAAGCACAACAGTGACAAAAGAATAACAAAAGCATTGATGCTGAACAACATCAACAAAGAGGAAAATGTTAGCGCACCACTGTTTTCACCCATCAGTGGCTTCAGTTTCTGCCATGTGATCATACGTCTTGCTCTTTTTTCTATTTTCTGCATGCGACCTATTTGAGTCACCTGTGGATGTGCCAATCTCTAACAGCCAAAACTAAAAAAAAAGCCGACTACAGACCCGAGCCCATTTTAAAACTCCGCACCAATACGGGGTAGGAGGAGTAATAAAAAAACCCCTAATATTTAAAACTCAAAAAAAATTTACCATTACGCCTGGCATTTTTGCATGCAAAATCGCTACTTCGCCATCCATCGTGATCAGCGGTATTCTGCCAAAATGTTATGCAATCGATTGCTTTTTCAAAATGGCGGCCGTCCGAGATGCAAATTTTAAGGTTTTGGAAGTGCTTAATGAAAACTTCGTGAAGAACGAACCGATCAAGAGGCTAGCTAACTATTTGAAAACATTTAAGGAGGTCCTTCTTACTGTATTTCCCGCTTCCCTCTTTTTCTTGTGAAGTTTTTCGTGATGTTGTAAACAATTCTTCTAAAATATTTTGAGACTACCTCTACAAAAGTATTTTATTGCTTCTTCTTCCTCTATAAAGCAACTTTAGATGTTATGAAGTTGAATTTTTTTTTATATGGTAGGTCTTTTTGCTATCAACACTTGAGGAAAGAGAGCGAGGCTATTAAATGATGCCATAAACTTGCTGATATTGTAAATTCACGTACAAGTCTCAAAATATTTGTTTAAGGATTGTAGCTCTTTCACCTAATTTACTAATCTCTTCCCTTGCATATATAGAAGAGGTTATTTCATTCAATGATAGCATTGAAATCGAGGGTTAATCAGAGCAACTGTGATACACAGGATAAGTGAATTGACTAAACCACACAGAAGGGCAGGCCTACATATAATATTTACATGTCTTGAGCACACATGCACTGCTCTAGTCACAGCATTAATTAGCAACTGAGCATTTCAATGAGAGAGGCATGGATGTTGCTTTTTTAATGTAAACAATCTCCTTGACTTGCCACATTCAACACAAAGCTATTTTTAACTACACGACAGTTCCTTCATGCACTGGCTAGCCAACAAAAATTGTTATATGGATATGCAAAAAAAACCCTGTTCAATATTTTTGCACAGGGCAGGAGACCAGGCTCTCAATAAGGCTTTTAATTGACTGGTAGCTGTCATTGAGAGGGCCCACATGGGTTTTGTAGGACCTTGCTCTAATTATATTCATTATATTTTGTCTAAGAAAGGGGCAAAACTGCACAAAACATATAGTTATTGAATCATGAACAAAAACTGCACTATTGGATACATTACACCTGCAATTCAGACACAAAGCTAGCTGCTTGGTTGTGCACAAACAATCAATCAACATCAGAGTTTGGATCCATGTTAAAAAAAACAACCAACAAATTGGCTCCAAAATCAATCTATTTCACAAAAGCATCTGTTTAGTTTGTAAGCACTAAGTATATCAGAGTGAGCTGAAAGACTTAGATAAGTTTTACGCTTTGTTTTTAGCACTATATCAGGCCTTCTTTTGCCCTTTCTGCTGTCAACAGACAGTGCTATTTCTTTTCATGGACTATGCAACAATTGCAGTTTTCTGTCAAGTTACCTTTTGGCATGCCAGATTTTTCGCTTCATGGGGTATTTACTCGAAATCAAAAAAACATACAGACTTCAATAACACCTTTGTCTTGCATTTGAACTGAAGAACAAAACAAACTAAGCGTCAAGCAAAGATCCTATACAAGCCGAAGTTGTCACATTTTTACAACTTCGATCAAAACGTGACACTTTGGTCAAAAGCCTCGAACAGGACGCCAGATAGCGGCACAAAAATGCACGTAAACATGGCAATATTGGTATCAAATTGATCCTCTAAGGACCATCATCTCTTTCCCTAGTACCCTCATATCACCTCTAAGGAAAACCTGTGCGAGGAAAACTCAAAAGAAATTAGGGAATTTTTGATACGACAAATTTGTTCCCAAGCTCCCGAAATTACGGCTCGCCGGCGAAAAAAATGGAACATTTCAAAAGCGCAATTTTGCGTGAAAAAAATGCCAGGCACTTGCCTCAATATGGTTTTTCATATTTTGCACGGATATAACATTTCAGCTTTAACTTCTAGGCTGTTCTACTAGACCACAGGACGATTCCTGAATACGTAGAACTTTTCTTTAGCAATTAAGTCAACGGCCTTACCACAACAAGCTTTCCTCCGAGTATGCACACGTGTGATCAGAGGTGGAGAAAACTCAATCATTCGGGCCGCGGAGGGGGTGCAGAGGACTTTTTACGTTTGGCAAGAAAATCTCAGATTGTAATTATTTTCAAAAACGAATCTATGAAATACTTGTTCAAAACTCATAAAATAAAACAATGTATTGCCACAATACACTGTTAAACGATGCATTTGTCTGATGCTCCGTTGGTAGCAGGATCCTTCTTATGGGTCGTTAAGGAACCAGCTTCATTAATGTGAATGTTTAGCCCAGCTGTCAACCATTTTCCAATCACACTACAATCAGAGCCGTAGGTACCCAACCTGAACAAATTCATAGCTCACTACTGCATGCAAGAATCATAGTTCATTCA
>JAODVQ020428499.1:0-10773 GCA_025400075.2 Phenganax stokvisi
CTCCTCCTCCTCCTCCTCCTCCTCTTCCTTCTCCTCCTCTTCCATCCATTCATTCATCATTCCTATTCTCTCATATAATTTATTCACTTCTGCTCAAATTTTTAGCCTCATAAACTGCTTGTAATGGAGCGCTCACACCCCTAATCTCCTTCCTCTCCAGGTCCACCCTACTATCCCAATACCATGTCTTCTCCTTACAATGACAATAACCTCGGAGCTAAAACCACGCCCAAAACCACACCCCCTACTCCCAAGACTCCACCCATCATTACTAGTCACGACCGTGCCCCCCAACCCTCAGCACCCAACGTGGAGAACCTCTACCCAAACCTTTGGAACGGTAACGAGCAGTATCCCACGGCAACACGCCCGAGAGACGGGTACTACAATCAGACCAGCGAAACTTCACGACTACTAAACTGAAAAAAGACGCAGCAAATTTATCGCTAGTAAATAATAATTGTGTTTGTTTCTTTCACTTTCAGTATGCTTATAATTATATCCCTGTGTTTCCACTAAAAATAAAAATTATAATAAAATTTTAATTTCACGCACAAACTTTTTAAAAATGGTTCATAATTGGGATGAACTGTCCTAAAATGGGGCAGCTTTAGAAATCCCCGAGGAGGAGGAGGAGCAGGTGCAGTCGTTGTCGTGGTTACAGCAGGGGGCAATTTTGGCCGTTATATCAATAGGATCGAGTTGGGACTTTGGGAGTGTTCCGATAGACTTCTTGTGTTCTTCGACAATCAATTTGAATGTATCCAGCAGCTCTTTATAGTCATTAGCCTTTAATGGATGCTATATACATGGAAAAAATACAATCCTAAATACATATTATAAACAAGCCTTTAAATAATAATAATAATAATAATAACTCAATCATGCCCTAGCATAATTGCCATCGACCACGCACCCACCAGAGTGGGTGGAGTTAAACCTATAAAAATTGTATCAAATTTATTATTGAACATTTTCTAAGCCATATTATTTTTCTGAATTGCACCTTGAGTATAATACTTGACTTACAGCTTCAGAGGGGTCTTGGTTCAGGTTATAGAGTAAAGGTGGATCGTAGAACTGCAAGAATAGACAGAGAGAAGATGAGAATTATTTACCTGTGCCTAGGCTTCGTGGGCCCAGTAGGCACAGTTGATAGACTCCCACGAGTCGGGCAAGCTAGGAGGCAGAATAGAAAAGAAAGGATATCCGGTAGTTGTAAAAAGCTAACGAACCGGAAAAAAATGTGTCCAATTCTCCCCCTCGAGAGTGAAAGTTCAAAGTACAGTGATGACAAACCTCGGGTGGTTCCAGATTCCATCCCGATCTCGTGACATAGTGAGCTTTGTAGTCTCGGTATCGGACTGCCATTAGTGTATGAGCTCTATAGTAGAATACTGTATCTCTCACCTCTGCTTTAGCTGGAGAGAGAGAGAGAGAGAGAGAGAGAGAGAGAGCACATTATCTCACTAAACTCAATAATAATTGGCCTCCATGAGGCATAGAACATCTGAAGGGTACTTTATTCAGCATTGCATCTGCTAGAATGGCACTAAGCTGTCAGGTTCCCTGTTCGTATAACGGACAATATTATTCCTGGTTCTAAGCTGTCCATTATAGATAGGTTCCACTGTATATAATGGTTGCAAGGTGACAGGACACCTCATGATAATAGAGAGTAGAGGAATGTGTGTATGAACGAGAGAAGAAATTTTCTTTACATTTCAAAGCTCCGTTTCCAAACAGTATGGGAGTGAGGGAATTGGAATCAAGAGTGACGTTTGGAACAGGGACACCAGCCAGCTCAGCATAGGTGGCTAAAATATCGAGTTGACTTCCCAAAGATAGAGATACCTGAATAAAATAAGCTATAAAATTTAATACTCATTGCTTCAAAATTTTACCGTTGCAGTACTAATTTTTCCTGGCCAGTAAAAAATTGCAGGTATCCTGAAAAATTTTATAGACATTAAAAATTTAATGGCACCTTGTGTAAATTTTACCTCAAGCCTCCTTCCCAAGTTTCGCCTTTCTGGCCTCGTAGAAGCCCGTTGGAACCTCCCGCTAGGCCCTTTTCCGTCCAAGCTCCGTTGTCGCTGCAGTAGGGCAGAGGAAACGTGTTACGCTACGTATTCATTGCGCGATACGTTACGCAAAGAGCTTTCGCGCAAAAGTGGAGCGTTCCGCGCGCGGGTAAGATTCGTGTGACGCAAACGTATCAGTAACTAAACAGAGTGCGTATTGATTGCGTCACGAACAGAAGCCATTTGTAATTTGAATAAAGATGATTTCAATTGCCATAATATTATAAATTAGAGACGAACAACAAACACAAATAAGCGTGAAATATGCAAACTGGATAAAGACGATTTTGACAAAATGAGGGAGTTTTTACAAGTATTCTTCTTGGAGTATGGAGTGGATGAGTGTGTTTGTAGTGAGGTCCGAAGCCTTTTCGTAAGAGTTCGTTAACGAATGCTTTGACGCTCCGCTGTGGACGAGTAGTAGAACGATATCGATGCTGTTATAGTACGCTGCTGAATGGAGTGCCGTCAGTCCTTTTCTGTTGCGCATCTCGACGTCTCCGAGTCTGTAAAGGAGGACGTACGAGGCGAGACGCGGGTAGTTTTTCTCTGCGGCCAAGTGTAGTAGACTGTCGTAACACGTTCCTGCGCGCATTGCGTCGTCCAGCGCCTGGCAGGATCCGTTCTTCTTGTGATGTTCTTGAACGTGAGCGAGTATTGCGCTCTCTCCTCCGTCAAGGGACGTTTGTTGCGTTTTCATGTCTGCGTCGAGAAGGAGGCGGGCCATGTCCGAGCTCTCCGCTAGGTCAATGGGTCTCTCTCCGTCTGCGTTTCTGACGTTTGTAAGACGGTATTTACTCTGGTGGCTCAGGACGAATTTGGCCGCGTCAATATCGTCAAGACTGGACGCTACGTGAAGTACGGTCCATCCGTCATCGTCTTGAACGGACAGATCAGCTCCCGCTTCAACTACGACTCTCAGAGCTTCCATTTGGGACTCGAATACGCAACGCATTGCGGGAGAAAGACCGTTCGGCTCCAGTTCGTTAGCAGCGACGAAGCCTCCGCGTTCAGCCACGATCTGTTTGACTTCCTGAACGTCACCGTCCATAATGGCCTGTTGCATTATTATGGCCGTAGGGAACCTGACGGACTTCTTCTGCTGCTTCTTCTTACGTTCCAGCATCGTCAATCGCCCGATGTAGTGAGCGCAAGTGGAAACTGGAGTGGATACGGAGGAACGTCTCACGGGCCCGCTCGTCGATTCCGTAGTCGTTACTGATGGACAACAGCCATTTCCCTGGAGGTTGAGGAGATTCTGGTAGAGAGTAGTCATTTCTGATCTTCTAATCTTTTGTGATTTTCAAATTTTTAATTTCTGTGAGCTTTTCTGACTGATTGACAGCGTTAACGCCGCGAATTTATACCCGCGCAACCGGACGCTCCACTCGCCCACGCGCGCACGTCAGCTGTTTTTACGAATCCCAAACCGATACGATTACCTGGTGAATATGACGAGCGTGTCGTTCTCCAGTCCAACGTCTCGCAGCTTCTGCAGGATAACGCCGATACTAGCATCCATCTCTTGCGCTGCGTCTCCGTACAGACCTCTGGCAGACTACATGTACGGTTGAATGAATATGCAAAATAATAAGCTATAGTACAGTAGACATGATAAATAAATAAATAAATAAATAATTATCATCCCCCTGTCAATCTAAGATATAGTCTGTATAATAATAAACAAAAATTGATAAACCAGGGCAAGTAATTACATAAAAAAACTTGAGCATCTTCAAATTTGATGCAAGATTTGCAATGATCAACGTTACCAGTTGCGGATTAGCAAAGTGTCTGAATACAGAATAAAAGGTAGAATGCTCCATTACTGAATAATTAATTACACATGACTTAGTTGGTTTGTTAATATGTATAGCATGGAGTATAATATTATATAGTGTAAGAGTGCATTTCTAGTTATGTCGGGTAAGTGACGCTGCATTCAAACTAATCTACATGCTCTCCATGCCAACCAATAATAGATTGTTAACCGTTAATATATAACATCTTCCACATTTCCGAGAACTACAAGTTGCTTACAAGCACCGGCGCCTTGTTGCAATCCATTAAACCAACGAAATAGTTATCCAGCGCCCGCCCGCCCCTATGAGGAAGCTTATAATTACACCCTCAAAACAAGACAACGATATTCATGATCTGTGACGGCGTCTCTACTCTCCTGTCCATTTAAAGTATTGACATAATAGAATGCACACTAAAGTCACTATGAATATAACTAACCCTAAGGTTGAAGTATATTACGTTCACGTCCTGTACTCTAAAAAGCTTAGACAACTCTTCCTAAAGGTCTATATAGGTTATATATACCACTCCTCTGGATTGTTAAGCAGTGGCTAAGAGGTCTATAGGTGAAGAAGAGTGCATCCTGCCATCTCCAAAAACAGGAGGTTGACTGATAAACAACCAGGCTAAGTTTTTAAATAGCTCTCTAGCTGGAATGATATAGCTTGAAGGCTCATCTCCGCATAGCAGAGCTAAGGTGAAGACAGAAGGAAAAAGAGAACTCACAAAGGCTTTAAAACACCAAACGAAACAAAATACAGAATTAACTAACTTGATATACAATGGTCTATTAGAAGAGCGTGCATTAACTTCCGTAGAAAACCATGGTAACCATATACACTACTTAGAGTGCACACGTCCATAGTCACACTGGTACAGAATGTCCTGTTTATAGAGATGGCAAGCTGTTTACGGCACTTAGAGAACCATTTATTAGGATGGCTTGCTGTCTGGGCCACTTAAACTCTGTTTACAAGGAAGCCCAGTACACAATGGCTCTCACGATGTGTTTTATAACTTTTAGAGGTCTGGATATAAACACTCAAAGCTACTACGTACGTTAGCAAACAGGAAATGTGTCCTAAGTTCTGTTTTTAGTCCACTTAGACATATCCGAGTGGCGTAGGAGACAAAAATTTGCAGTGAACTAAGAACTTTATGATTCAGTATATAATAAGTGAAAATATTATCTTCACTTTCTTTACGTAGATTTAGAAAAAATAACAAACATTTAGTACATTCTTTTAGTAGACTTTGCTCCTCATGAGTACATAGCAAAAAGCCAAAAGCACGTCACAAAGTTATAATTCACTATAATTCATATATTAGGAGAGTTTGGCATTGGCTTTGACAGGTTTAGTATGGGTTCAATAATCCAAGTTGTTATAATTCAAGTACAAAGTATTATAATTATTATTTTAAGTCTTTATAGGCCTGGGTTATTTACAGCGTGCTTTGATGAGTCTTTGAACGTTGTTATACTGAAGTTATTTGATGACAATTTTGGCTGAAAACCTCTGGAGCGTTTTAGAGAAGTGAACATTTTAAGCTGGTCCGGACCCCCTGGAGTTCACTTTGAGATGATGTTCCACTGTAGTTGATATGTAAGTTAGCAAGGTGATTTGATGGCAATTTTGGTTGAAAACCTCTGGAGCGTTTAGAAAAGGCGTCACTGAGGTGCCTTTCTATGTGCCGTCCCAACATCTACGTACGTACGTTGCCTCATTATAGAATGACATTCTTTCAAATATGCATGTGATGTATTCGTATCGCTAGCGATCAAAAAAGTACCACACGCCAACTTCTCAGTATGTACAGTTTTCACGTCAATCTAACTACCTACTCAATGGCTAATTCTGCTGTAGGTAGAGCAATAATCCCCAATTATAACACCAGTCTTACGTAGGTAGTTCCTATATCCACCCCACCTGAAGGTTTCTAACCACCCCGCTGCGAGTTTTACACTCCATGGTGGAAATATTTCCAGGTATATCGCTCTGCGAAATCTTTCCCCTTGATTTGTGCCATCCCTCAGCTCTGCATTGAATTATATACAGCTTATACTCATAGCTACCTGCTTAATTGCACCACCCAGGATGCTTAGATACCCGCAGCTCGGGAAGTTAAATTTACTTTAAAGATACGCTCTGATTCACTGCGTAGGTGATCAGATATCGCCGGCATATTTTAATGTTTTCATCCTCCAACCGAGGAAGTAAGGCTACCATGTATCAAAAGTTCTCCCATGAAGCTCAGAATTTTCTCGGAATTACATAACTAGCTCGTAGTAAACAATTGTTATGCCGATTGTTGTCATAGCACCCAACCAGAGTCAGTGGGGGGAGACACAGGATGAGAAATATTAATATAATTGACACAAAAATTCCAATAATTCGTGCTCTAATATGCTTAGCATACTAATACTCTACAATTTTTATCTCTAGTTTTGTAAAATTTGTCAGTTTTTAGCCTATCAATAGTAATGTTCTAATATACTTATTTGACTACGTAATTCATATTTAACACATCTAATATTTTTGCAAGTTTGTGATATTATTTATACTGTCACTAACTTGTGTTTTAGTACACTAACAAATTAATTTTGTGTGTCTAACATTTTTGCAGATTGTAGCCTTTATTCAACTATAGCAACTACAGATTTATTAGACCTCTGAGGAGCTCACTGATATGGAGAAATTAGCAGAAGTGTTTCGAGCCCTAAAGCTGAGCACACAGGCCAACAACCACCCCACAGGAATCTGACAAAGTTTGCAATCTACGAATAAAACGAGGCGTCATTGCGATCCAGAACAAATATCTGATTAATGAAACTTAATTTTATGTGTGTCCACCACTGAGCATTCCAAATCCATTGCTAAGCCATAATATAATATACACATGTAACCCTAAACTTAACCAAAGAGACTTAGTGACAGTGGCAGACTGGCACAATTTAGGAGTTTAATCTTCACTGGAATGCTTCAAGTACAGGAAGCCCGAGGGCTTCAAAGCAATGCAAAACCTCACACAGAGCCATAGTTCATTTGATGTTACAGGCAGAGGTAACCAAAATTGGACCTTAAGACTGCAAACATAGACAATGGGGAGCTATGTGCAGCCGCAAGGTAGAGTGTATTACTTGATGTGTACATAACGTGTTATTGATATTGTAAACAACCAGTTGAGCAATCTATTTCAATAAGGAAATATCGAGAGATGGAGGAGGCGGGAGGAAGAGGAGAGGAGGAGGAATAAGGAAATGAAGAAAAGAAGGACAAAGAGAAGATAGCATTGTTCAATGATTAGACTCTATAGGGCTAAAGTTCCACTGTGGTCACCTGACTTCCGTACTCTGACATGTCATGGGCTCAGGTGATAGGACCTCACATGCCAAGTATGAGAACAGAGAGAGAGAGAGACTGGCTTTGTTCAATGATTGGTTTCTATGAGGCACGGTGCTCCCACGTGGTGTGCCTGCACTCAGTGCACATGTGACGAATCTCCCATGAGTCAGGTGTAGGAACAGAGAGAGAGAGAGAGAGACTAGTTCTATTCAATGATTGAGGCACGGTCACCATTGCACCCATAGTACTGTGGTGTGCCTGCGCTCAGTGCATAGGCCCCCAGAGAGTCAGGTGAAACCAAGGTCCCCACAGAGTCAGGCGTAGGAACAAGAGTAAAAGGAAAGGGGTAGGAGGAGAGAATAAAAGGAAAGTGGTAGGAGGAGAGACAATCACTCTCAACTAATAAAGAAATAAAACTAATCATCTTTGAAGACCTCATGTCTTGTCAAATTAACTACTAAAGTACTAGCTCCTCAATGAGGGAACTATAGAGAGTCGTGACCATCAGTTATGGCTGATTGATTGCCAGATATGGTTGATTTGACATGTTTTTCACAACTGGCCAATCAGATTACAGCGTGATCAATATTAGAGTTACACCTTCCACTGATCAGAACCGGCCAATCAGATTACAGCGTGATCAATATTAGAGTTACATCTTCCACTGATCATAACTGACCAATCAGATTACAGCTAGCGTGATCAATGTTAGAATTACACTAAATGACAACCGGCCAATCTGATTGTAGCGTGACTTACTTTCCTCCCACTAAAGTGTATGCACATGATCTAGTTAAACATCCTGTCATTCTATATTGGCTAATACAAAACAATAACTTGACCCATTAAAGGAGTGCTGAAGTATAATAACAAGGGCTAAACTTCGAAATATTACTAAAATTAGAGCAAATCACGGCGCAAGAGCAGTGTCTTCCATTATTTATAAGCTGTCCTTATCTCAGAGGTCAAATTAGCAAGGGGTAGAAGTGGTGTCCTTTGTAGAGAGGTGGTCTCCATCTCGGAGGGACCATTATTGGAGGTTCTACTGGACATAGCTGCGGCATCCGTCACACTCCGAGAGAGCTTGCTCGATTGTGTGATAACAGAGAGACAACAGGTAGCTCTAAGCCAGCCGTGGTCATGATGATAGCCCATCACCACAGAAACACCAAACACTACTCCTAACAAACCCGCAACAATTGCCATATAGCCATATGTTATTATACTAATGTAATATAAATCACTGACCAAACACTCAATACATAATAGTAGAACACATCACTGAATTAAAAACAACTGGTAAATTGTATATCATTCACATACTATTGTTGTATGTATCATAGTTTCTTGAGCGTCATCTGCCAAAATCAGTGTAAACACTTTATTGGCATAATGTAATTCTGTTTCACGACTCGGTTTTGACCTTATGAAGTTAGTATGGAGTTTAGTGAATTAGACACCTCTGTATAGTGGATACTGATTGGACAGTGAATTATAAGCTCTAAAAATGATGTTTATACAATGGATTCTAATTGAAATGTATTCCCTGTTAGTAAGAACTACAGTGGAACCTCATTAAAGTGAACACTGTTAATACGAAATATCCCTTTAGTATGAACTAATTCTAAAGCCCCTTCTATAAGCATATACTATACTATAGCTGCTCTTTAAACGAAACTCCTATTTATGTGCACATTTTAAGCTGGTCCACTGGGGAGTTCACTTTAAAAACTTTATACTTACAGGTATTGTGTCTAAGAATATATTACATATGTATGTAGTAGTACATGATGTTCTTGTAAAAACATTATTAGACTCATAATAAATACAAACCAAGGGGTGGTTTAGGTAAACATGACATTTTTGTTGTTATACCAGCTGAGAAAACTGAGAACATCTACACATACTTTTAAATACACTCAAACCAGTTCAAACTGGTTCAATTTACGTCCAAAACAGTCTGAAATGGTTACAAAACCACATTACTTGTACACTGAACCGGTTTAGTTATCATCCAGTAAACTAGACAAACCGGTTTATAAACTGGTTTAATTTTACTACGTGTAAACTAGATAAACCAGTTTAAAAAACTGGTTTAATTTTGTCCACGTAAACAGGGTATATAACTCACTGAGTTCAGAAAGTCCTTAGATGCGAAGAGAGGAACATGCACCTCATCATATGACATCATCAGAAAAAAAGGATTCTCCTGGAAATCAAATTAAATCCCAAAAAACCAATATTAAAAATAGATTAAAGGACTTGTTGATTTTTAATTTTCAAAATTGTTATTAATAAAGTGGCAGCAACATTGATTAGCATAATAAAATATTTTTTGCTTGATAAAGAAAAGCCATCGATTTGGAAACCAGTTTAGACCGTTGACTTGTAAACTGGTTTTAAGTTCGTTAAACCAGTTTCCAAACTGGTTTAAGATGTCCATGTAAATGGGGTTCAAGATGCTAATAAGACCCGTTTTAAAAATAATTCTCTTTAAAATCATATATATAATAATAAGTACATATACATATATAATTATGATTAAGTACTACATAATGTGGAAATCATTCGGTGGTGATATGAATGAAGTTTAATGAAATTAGATCGTCTTTCAACCCCCGCAATTACGGTCCATAGCTCATAAACAACCGGTGACATCATGAGGAAATACTGATGCAGACACTCTGACTTCAAAGTGTAATAAAATGAACTTATTGCACTTGTCGGCGTCGCTTCCACTTCTATGGTATATATAAACCCCGCTTACTCCTAGCCGACGCGACGTGGCATCATAGATAGGAGACAGTTCCTAAATTTTTACAAGTCCCAAAAGGATTATTATTGAGTTGAGTAGGTAGGAACACGATACCATGGACACCTACTCGTTCTAGCCAATAAGCTTGTCTGTGATCGGCAGACAATCGGTGCACTAAATCCCAAAGGATGTTATAAAAATATACCCCACTCAAAACTACTATATTGCTTAATGCACTTTAACGCCCACCATTTTGAGCCTATAATATAATACCCAGCATATTATTATAACAAGCCATATCCATTTAGCAATCGCACAGGAAGCAATATATCATGTACTAAGTCTAATATAGACCATCACCGAACACATTCCATGGTATAATTTGATAAGGTAACAGAGTGTATATAAAATTCCCCCGACGGAAGGCTATATGCCGTATAGATCTAGACTAGAAATATAACGTGATTTTTAGACTCTTGGACCAAAAGTGACTTCCTCATTTTGTCTCATTCAACCGAACTTAACTACTTCCAACCAGGAAGTGAGGGGTAAGATGATTACATCATTTTGAAAGATAATTATAGAAACATATTATAGAGTTGTGTTTTGATGAATGTTATCAACTTCACAAGTTCTACGGCAGGAAACAGGGAACGAGAATTGATGTGTTGCGAAATAGCCTTCCATTGATGTGTTGCGAAATAGCCTTCCGTTGCTTGTTGGAAACATTTTAATCATGTTTTAATCTTGTTCGATGTGCTGAATCGATATGTTAGTATCATGTTAA
>JAODVQ020428610.1:0-10773 GCA_025400075.2 Phenganax stokvisi
TTGCGCCACTCATCACAATACTGCAAAGTTTCGAAGAAACTTTGCACTAAAAAGCAAGTGAAACAAGTGAAATGATTATCAAACAGAAAAAAAACAAGTGAAACAGCTGAGTAAAAACGAAAACAAAATTTCTACAAAAAGAATTGGATTAAAGAAGGATAAATATTTCACAAAAAATGCAATAACTCAAGTACTGCAATACTGCCAATTCATACTTGTGATTAACTAGACAACCTCCTCGATTGCTTGTATCATTTTGGCATTAATGACATGCCTGTTGGCTCCATTACCATTTTGATTAGCTCTTGTCTTCGAAATCTATGATTAATATTTTATGGTTTCTTCAACAAAAAAGGAACAAAAAGTACAAATAATACCTTGGAACCCTGATGATATCAAATTTCTCTTTTATTCTTTTTGATACAATAGTCCGAACCTAAGTTGACAGGAAATTTTATAAAAACAATTATTGAAATTTGACTTTTACTGTGTACTATGGTGTATGCAGGAAGCTAGTAACATCAGAACTAATTGAGTTAACAAAAACACACATAATGCCACTGAAAGTCTGGCTATTGTTTAGTACAGTAGTAGCTATAGGTAAGATTGTGTCTGTGGTAAACTTACACTCTGCGCAAGCACTATGACACTCTGAACATTCCCTTGCACTCTGCACACTCCACATTAAACCTGCCACGTTTTAAAGCTAAAGAGTTGCTTCTTTTCCCATTCGAAATAACACAACTAATTCAATATTTTTCCACTGCCCTCTTGTTGGATTACCTGTATTTTCCAACCCCGTGAGGGTAGATGCATAGCTTTTAACTATTTTAAGGCAATCTAACACCAGCTATAAAATTCTCCGATATTGCTTGCCACTTTCACAGTTTGTTTACAATTTGGTTTACCAAAATTTATATTTGTACAGCATGCTACTGAGTTTAAACTAATAAATGCAATTTACTTTTAGAACCGGGTCAAACCATGCTTTTTCCATGCACCAAACTGAATAGTTCTATTAATTCTCCAATAGAGCAACATTTGACTTGATTCAATTCAACAGAATGGATTAAGTACAGCAGATAAAATTTGAAGCAACATTGCAGGTCGCAATATGTAACACTGGAGTGACTGCAAGGCAAATGTTGCTCTTCCTATGCGCCAAACTTAATGCATAAAGTATTTAAATTTATTTTGCCCTGAAATTCGGACTAGGCATGCACAAATGGCCCAAATACACTCGTTCCAAAATACGGCTGCAATGGTGACAAGCAAATCATGCTATTTATGCTACAAAAAAACCAAAATATATTCACATACACTGCTGCATGGCTGTATGCAATCTGTGTTCATTTCCCCGAGGAGATGAACAGACAGAACAATGCTTTGTATATATTTCTCAAAAATAGTTTGGTTTGCCATCTTACCAATGGCAATTTGGAATGCTGTTTATATTTTGTTTTGTTGCTGAGCCAATCGTGTGTTAATATCAAAGTTTTGGACACAATTACAAAGCTAGGTATTATCGGAAAAAAGCTGCGTAATTTGATGCCTGTGCTTGGGTGTGATAAGTGAATATTGTCAATTTTGGTTGACACAATTGTATAAAATTCATCCCATTTTGACTTGTAATTTCAAAACAATAAGAATTGTGTAAAAATATGATTTCCTACATGACCGCTTGAACTACATTTGTAAGCCTTGGTGGAAGTTAAGATGACTTAATGAAGGTGTACATTCCACTTTCAGAAAAAAAACGGACTGGAAGGTCAGAGCGATATTTCTGATTTTTTAACCTCCAGTCTGTCATTTTGTCAACATCTTACAAAAATAATATAGGTCTATATATTTGCTATGAAATAAGAAATTCCATTGTTGCAATTCGAAATACCAAAAAACATGGCACCTAGATAGATTAATATTGGTACTAATATCAAAAACTGGATTTGAGAAGAGTTTAAAAATATTTTCAAGATATTGATCATGATAGATTGGCTAAGAGGCTGAAAATTGGCCCAATGATTTAGGTGTCCTTTGCAAAACTTCAAGAGTTTTCCAAAACCATGTGTGCTACGGACTTAGGCTTTCACGTGTAAAAAGAAGACTAACTAATGGCTAGAATTTCTAATTTTGAAGGAAATCAGGGCAGGAGATCGTTGCAAAATATAGCCATTTTTGCAAGCCTTGTCAACATTCCATGCTGTTTTTATATTAAGGTGGCTTCATTCAGCATGGTTATCTACCAGAAAATATGATGTTTGTTTCCATTTGAGAAATGCGATCGCATGTAAATCTAATGTCAAATAGTACAACAGCAAAATGTTGATTGACAAATAGTAAGGACAAGGTAAATAACCAAATAATTCATAGGCCGTAACTTGCAAAATAATATACTTTTGATGAACAATTTTTGAACCAGGAATTAATATACAATAAAAAACAGTTGTGCTGATCTTCTTCGCTCAGAACTTTTCTCCCTACGTTTTTTCTTGCAATTTTTTATTTTGCTACCAACACTTTAAGAAAATTTCCAACTTTTGCCACCCCCAAACCAGGGTATTAGCTCTCGGGTTTTTGACCCGAAAGCATGGCCGCTAAGGTTTGAGCACTTTGAACAAAACTTATGCCTTTTCCTAAAAAATATCTTCTTAATAGCCAGTGTGAATTAGCAACTTCATCTGTGTCAAAGCCGTTTGCCCTCGTGCTCAAGGATCCTGCCATTTAATATTTGAAAAAAATAAAAACCTATACAGTGTAAAGATCAACAATTCAAGTCATTTTATGACAGTTTCTAGTCTTTGAAAAGCAAATAATGCCAGTGGATACCATCAGCAACCCTCAGTTAGAATGTAGCTACAATGAGATACTTTTTTAAATATGAATTAACTAGACATAAATACATGCTCTAACCCCCCCCCTCCGGGAAAAACAATGCAAAGGGATAAGCAGACAATCCTGGCTAAAATTATCAGCAACCCTCAATAAGAATGTGGTTCTAAAGAAGGTTTCAAAAAACACACTGAACAGCAAAAAGTCCTACAGTATTTTTATTTGTTTGTAAGAATTCTCGCAAAGATTTTCAGCATATTTATAACATTTCTGAGAGGAAGAGTAAACTAGAGTTTTAAATGCACTATTATCATACCTAGGTGACTAGGAAATAGCCCACATATACACATGGTTGTTTGACTCGTGGAACTAAATGTGACTTAAACATTTTTCAAAATGACAACCTCCTTTGATGCTTTGTCATATTGCTTTTATCAATTTGCTTTTCCAACTCGTTTCTTGCTGTAAAGACTTTTTTAAATGCTTGTCTAGTGGTGATTTGCTTATCAATGATTAGTTCTTTCTTTTTTAGCCTTGCAGCAGAGTATAGGTTGTAAGAAAGGGCTACACTCGTTAAAAAAAATTTTAATCATGAAAATATTATCACTCAAAACTTAAGCTTTAGAAACTAAGCCGTGACAGATGTGGGCTGTTCTCACATGCAGATATGCAAAAAAAATTGATAAAGTGCAGATCTTTTAGCAGGAAATCTGACATTACAACTCACTATATTTGCCCCATTTCAGCATATGGGTGCAAAGAGCTGATGAGAATGAGTACCCTCAGCAGATGTTTTGCCTACAATTGTCGTACACCAAAAATTTGAGCAAATTCTATTTCAAGAAGATTAGTATTTATATACTTGGGTAATATTTTAAAAATATGAAGAAACTCTCCAGAAATCGAACAAAGAAAGGCTGCTAACGGAACTGAATTCAATAAAAATTTCCTATAGCAGAAGTTTAAAAGTTTTGAAACTTCAAACATCACAAAATTATAAATTTCGACAATTTCTGTTTTAATGCTGAACTTTTATACATGAAATTCAGTATATTAGTCAATGTGGATGCAAAATTCAGCATCTAAAACAGGCATGGGAAAAAAACTTAACTGAGTTTTTTTGTAAATCTTATTTCAAGTTTTAAACCCTGCTTAAACATCACGATTGTGCTAATTCAATATAGCCTACATCTAAATGAATGCTAATTCAAATTTTAAATGGCTCACTTTTTCTAAAATACCTTGTCTGTTCTATGTCTTACAATAGCACTCATAAAAGCTTTAGCAAAAATGGTGATAACTTACTTTATTCTGAATCACTGCGATGTCCTTCACCCACATCGAGCATTGAGGAATGTCATATAATTTCTCCAAAACATGAATTTCTATTTTAGATAGTGAAAAAATAACAAATTCTTAAAATTTAGAAGTAACAAAAATCTATTCTAGAGGGCCTTTCTGAAGAATTTCTTGAGAAGTTTGCATGACACTCTTTAATAGTTACATCAGAATTGAAAGCTGGTATTCTGTTTACTTATACATAAAAATTTTTTTATTGATTTTTGATCCCTGGACTTATGGATCATGTTTACTGTAAAAAGTATATTTACTTTAACTCAAAAGAATGTGAAACTACATAGGTTTTTCGTAGCACACCAAAAAAAATGATATTAAAAAAGAGTTGCACTTTTGTAACGAATTCCAGTTGTGAAGAATAAATGAAAATTTTTGTCTCCTTACAAGTAGCACTCGCACGGCAAAAACCTTTTAGTGCTTGGTGCTTTACAATTGTCAAATGATATTAGAAACTTAATTTACTTGAAATGACCTAAGGACAAAAAATATCATTAAAACATTTTGAATACCATGCCAAAAGCTTGTCAATTCTAAACATTTTTACAACAAAATATGTGCCATGGAAAACACTTCATTCTGAAGCTTAACCGCTAGCGCAAATGACATGCAGATAATAACCAAAATAATTCAGCTTGTACTATTTCACAAACATATTTTATTTAGCTCACTGTTTTAATCTGACTTTTTAGAAATGTAGCGTATTTGAAAGTTGTAACTATTAAAGATTTGTAAGGGATCCTTTAGTCTAATGTAACTTTACAGAAGAAGGCAAAAAGAATTACCAAGTTCCTTGCTACCAAGTTTTTCCTCTAAAGCTACTTTTTTGCAGTGGTCGTTTTGCTCAGTTTCCCCTAATTCATGCTTGATTCCCAATTTACATAGCAACAAGTCATCCTATAATTAAATTAACAGGTTTTATAATCATCATTACCTTCAGATTACATACAACGTTGTGAATTGGTGAGCTCCAATATTTCAGTTACTGGCAAGTATTAAATTATTTGACTATGAAGAGTAACTTTCTCCTTTGATGTTTGACAGGTAAAAAGTCGCAAGAGTATAGCTAAATCGGCTACATACATGTCCTGGTAAAAAGTTTGAGTACCAGATATAAGTTCACCAGCAGTTGGTGGTACCGGTCACCAGAGTCTAAATCATATGTTGTGAAACAGACATATGATCTGTGAAGAGGAACAGATGGCAGGTTCTACCAATGAAACTTGCAAATACTGCAGTTGCGATGATATGGAAACCCTTTAACAGTTAATACAGTAGCTGCACTTGGTATCCTAACAGCTTGTTAGACAATGTTGTTAGAACTTCCTCAAGTGGCATAGTCATTCCACTATCTAGAATGAATTTGGAAACCTACAATGAACATCCATGATAAACAAATAAAACAGAGATGATGGAAGTATGGAAGTAACCATAATTCAATTTAATTTTAGAATTGGTTGTAGAGTAAGATTCACTTACAAAGTTTATATATAACTTATATTTATACTTGTATCATAATTAGCATGATTCTTAGAATAACAGACTTGTTTTAATTTATAGACACGAAATTAATTTAGTAGCTTGAGGACAAAAGAACCATTATCATTCTTCACTTATGAACTGGAGATTTGAGGTGGCATGTATAAATACTTTCATACTGCTTTGATAATTAACACAGTTTGGTATTTCAAGCATGGTTGAATCTGTTTTTGAGTTAAATATATAAAGGACTTAGAAAAGTCATTTGATTTTTCAGTCAAAATCTACTGTATTCCAAAAGTACAAAAAGTAACTCTTGTATTCAATTGTTATATATTTTTTGCCTGACACTGCAGACCAATATTGTTGATCTACAGCAACAAAAGAACAAAAACCAAGAGAACGAAGAGCAAAGTCCTTCGTGCCCCACTAATAGTAACAATCATGGCTCACCAACATTTCAACTTTCAAAACTTCTAAGTAATTTTTTTTATATTTTTATGAAAACTATGACTTCATTGCCAAACAAACATTAACGTACAGAGTCTATACCTCGTGTTGGTTAGGTTGTCAGCACAATGGTTTGCCGCCCGATGAGAAGAAAGTTGTAAATCTGTAAAGGGTTGTTGCTGATCTCCAAACTTTCATAGTTATGTGGCAATTTCTGAGTGGCTTTATACAAGATAAAGTGACTAAGGGGCAGGTCTGTAAAGAGCAACTATTCAATTTGTTTGGAGCCCTGACAATGAAACTGCAGTAGATGAGAGCAACAAAATGATCACTGCTTCAAAGTTCCTTCATTATTTTGATAGCTACAAGCCTGCTTGTTTAGGTTGATACATCACAGTCAAATATAGAAGCTGCACTCTTTTAAGTCCCAGTGATATTGTTGAGCAACTTGCTTAAATACACAGTTACTACATTGTTGAAGCACAGATGCTTCATGGGCTTGTGTAGTGAGTTTCCACTAGTATGCATGTAGCTTTCCTGCTGTCATTTATTCAGTTCAAAAGCCTCTCTAGCCTATATTTGAATACAAGAAGATACTGTGAAGACGATATCTTTGAACATTCCACGCAAGATTAATGCAGAACAATGGTCAGAGAGTTTGAACCTCTAAGCCATGCCGTGCTGGTGAAGAACTCGTCTGTGTCTTAATCTTTCATCATCTCTGAAATTACTACATTACAAGATTTAGCAAAAATATGTGCAAGCTGAAACAAGGTCATTTTGTCAAGAGATATGGCCATGTAAAGTTACAGCATCACCAGATTCAACGAAAGATTAAGTAGACAAATCGTCAAAAACGTGGCTCACACATTCTGCCTTAAATCCTGTGTGCCTGTCTGATTCTGTATGTAAATTTGGCAGCCTAATATAAATAAAAGGAGTAGCATGTACTCCTAATTTGTACATGGTATGAACACAAAATGGCTGCGCGTAGAAGAATCTGACGCATCTCTACTGCAGTAGAGACAGCTACAGGGGAAGTGAAATAAAACTTGGTAACAAAGATCAGTCCACCAATCTTAATACAGCCAGCCACTGAACTATATAAAATGCCTGTTGAGCGTGCTCCTGAACCTGAAGTGCAGCCAAAACATGGCAGATGTTGATGCAAGTTGTGATGACCACGTCCTAACTTCTTTGCTGATTTAATGCCGACAGACGGCAATCCTAGGATAAAGTATATTCCCATCCTCCTTGGATTTAAACTATTATGTTCAAGTTGTTTTTGTTAAAGTTCCTAGCTTAGAGGCTCAAACTGGGGTCAAAGTTTCCTTTGAAACTGTTCAAAGATGCCTTAAAAAAAGGGGAATGCATTGGAGAAGAAGTTCAACAAACCATTTGTCAAAGCGAAAAAATGTAAAAAGCATTTGTCATATGAATAGAAACACACCGATTGAGATCTGGAACAGTGAAAGAGTGTTAATTGCAGAAATGAGGCTCCCTTTCTGATGCAAGACAACTCTGCTCAATATGTGAGGTGCAATAATATCATGAAGAACGCTAGTCATTCAATGAAATGCACTCTTAAGACCAGAAATCAATGAATGCACAAGGTTGTGTTTCCTGGAATGGTATTGGTAATTTACACCAAGTCAAAGGAATAATGGCTGGCAAAATGTATTGCAAGGTTTTTAACAATCATCTTGCCTCTTCTATTCATCAACTATTCCCTAATAACTTTTTTATTTCAGCATGATAACCATCCAAAACATACTTGTGGAGTGTAGGAAAGATTGAATGGCCAGCACAGTCATCGAACTTAAATCCTACTGAGAATTTATGGGTTGAGCTCAACGGACTAGCCAAAGATTGTATGGCAAAGAATGAACATGAACTGCTGGAAATACGAAAGAGTGAATGACAATGATTAAGCCTACAGTACTTGCATACGCTCATTCAAAGCATGCTTATTTGAAGCAAGGTGGCAGTAAGACTAAAAGGAATGCTAACAAAAATTGATCAATATTGTTATGTTTAGGTAACAAGTTGGTGTGAATTAAGACAAGAATAAACTAGTAAAAGCAGTTGTAGCATGCAAGATATAGGCATTTGGGTGGATGGCCCTTTTTCTTGACTACTTCCTGCAGTTAATGAATAATTAGCAAGTTGAGTTATTGAAAAATTAGTAAGAGTCTAACTGACATACAGTTACAGCATACGTATAATCTAACCGAATGCATCACAATTACTAGGAAGAAGGATTAGCCTCCTTTTTTTTAATTTTTAAATATACAGAATAAAATTGTCCAGGGTTAGACAAAGCTAAATTTTCAAAGTAGGTCTTCGTTTTGACTAAAACCTGCTGATGCGTGCCTCTATTCCTATTTGTTGGCTACCTCTCATAGTTTTCTGTAAATTGTAGATACATTCTAGAACCAACTTACCGCCAGGACAATCTCTTTACCCTTATCCTTAGTCTTGCTTTACTCATCATAAGGAACCTGTTGAGCTCATGCAATAGTGTTCAAATGATGGTGCAAGCACGGAACGAATCATATATGGCAACACTGCAGTACTTACAATTTTCCTGAGCACAGCTTGACATTGTGTTAGTTTGTAGCCACACATGAAGAAAAATGCAAAATATGAACAGACAGACATGATATCACCCTGAGAAAAAAAATTGAAAGAACTTTGAAACATTATCTATTTGTATAGCAAAATATTTTAGAAGAAGCAGAAAGCATCCATTAATTGAATAAAATAAAATTATGATTACCCCCGGCAAGAAGCAATGTTTTTACCCCCTTTTGTCAGCTTGGTTGTTGGTCTGAATAGTCAGTTGAAATCTCCCAAAATTGGGAAATTTAACTATCGAGGCCTTCTGTACATCAACTCTGTATAAACTTTTGATAACTGTGAGATATTTTTGTAATGAAGATATAGAGAAACAAGCAGCAGTTCCAAAACATGGTTGACGGGCTCAAAAACCTCAGTAGTTTTACCTTTGATCAACTGAATTTGTGACAACAGAAACGTCAGTCCTCTCTACCTATCATCAGACAATATTCACATGAACATACTGAACCTATTTTCCACTTTGTGCAAAACTATTAGTTAAAATGTAGGAAGCCCATAGCTACGGGAATATGATTAAGTAAGAGGTTTCTTTGTATCACAAAGTGTTTGTTTGAAGATGTTATTAATTTTTGCAGGGGATATTGAGTTATCCCAAGATCCTAGCAAGGCAACATGTAAAGATGGTGCACAAACTATCATGAAAAATCAACAACAAGGAGAATGTGAACAATGTAATAGCATTTTACACCTTAAATGCTTAATTGTTAGCACTAGGAATCATGTTGAGAATTTGAGTTATTAGGATTGTGTATAGACATGCCTATAGAGACCTCTGCTGATGATTTCTTTGCCATGAATTACAAACACCTAAACTATTTTTCTGCTGTCGAGCTATGAAGTTGCTGCATCAGAACATAAAGAGACTGTATTCACTGATTTATCAATTTCGTGCTATTTTGAGGAAATGGAAAAGAATATTCATATTCTTGGCATTACAGAGTCTCACAGAAAGAAACATCTGTTGGAAGATCAAGTGAGCATAATTGATAATATATTGGTTTGATAGGACAGAGAATCTAGGCTAGGGAATGGTTTTTTCTGTTACATATTATTTATTTGCTGTTACATATTATTTGTTTTATTTATTTTATTATACTTTGCCTTGATTAAATAGTAATGTCCAATTTGTCTCAACAAAATAGCACAAGGCAGGTTGTCCACAACAGTGCTAGCTGCCAATTACTGTGGAGCCCATTTTCAATATTATAATATATGTTCATTACATCATGCAAACCATTATTTTAAATACAGCTAAAAAGTAGATAAATGAATTTGTCGGGGGTGCCCTTGTGCCCCTAAAAACAACAATACGGTGGAACCAACAGACTACAAACTCAATTACACTTCACGCAAACTGTCTCCCATGTTCGTGGGTCGCCAGAATTGAATGTTTAGCTATGTTGCAGTAATTTCTTAGAGTATTTCAGAAGGAAGTGAGAGAAGGGTTGCGGGTTATTTTGTTTGGCAGTACGTTCCATATTCGCGTTGATCATATCAAATATGACTTCCTGTAACTTGATGTTTTACACTGTATCTCTAAAGGTTGTACTAGGCATATCACTGGACAATTGTGACTATCTCTGAAATGTCTTAGGTTTAAGTAAAAACGTATTGTCAAGATAGACAAGTTTTGCAGTAATATTAAAGAAAAAGATCATGTTTCACTACTCAAGCCAGTAACTTAATGGTATCAGCTTGGTATGAATTAATTTTTCTGTGTATGACACTTGCAGGTAATCGTTGGTGGAGTATATATTAGTTGCTCATCTCTGACCCCTTTCAGTCTTTTTGATAAGCTCCACAGATTGAGGATGCGCAAACTTGTGTTGCAAAACCAAGATATGCATGAATGAATGTTAAATAGATTGTTCATAGTGTATTAGAGAGCTTAATGAGTAGTTGAAAAAACACCGATTCCAACTCCATTTTTTTTACCTCTATAATCCGCCCCCCTTAAACTTTTTTCAGTTTTATTTTGTTCTCAAATAATCATTTCCGACTTATAAAAGAAGATCAAAAATC
>JAODVQ020428718.1:0-10772 GCA_025400075.2 Phenganax stokvisi
AATGGTGGAGGGAAAGATAGTACAAGCTCTTGTAGACACTGGATCATCAAAAACTCTAGTTCATGAAAATCTAGTTGATCCAACAAAAATCAATAGCAGTATCGGTGAATCAGTGAACGTCAAATGTGCTCATGGTGATGTTGTTTGTTTCCAACAGCAAATGTAGAAATAAAGATGCAAGACGAAGTTTATCAAGTCAACACCGGCGTGTCCAACACCTTACCCAGACCGATATTGCCTGGCAGGGATATTACCAATTTGATGGAAACTGTACGACCAACGGAGGGAGTATTTGCTATCGAGACAACATCCAAACGTAGAGAACGAGAAGAAGCCAACCGTCTGGTAAAAGATATCTTGAGTGGAGTGAACCCAAGACGACTAAACACAGATGACAATAAAAATCCTTACCCCAGTGAAGAAAGAAAAGAGACAGAAGCAAAAGCCATTACATCATGCTACAAGAAACTTGTCAACCGGGAAAATACAAGCATCGAGCAAAGAAACAAGATTGACACGTTAGGCAAAGACGGAATATGACAACGCAGATTTGTCAAACTTTCAATTCACAACTGGAGAATTGATCCAGCACCAAGAAACAAATCCTTCCCTAGATCGCACGCGTCTTGTTGTGCTCCTTGTTAACAAATCACCAAAAGAGAATATAACCTTTTACTACAAGAATGGTATTCTACATCAAAGTTGGAAACCCGCTAAATGCAACGACAAGATTTCAGAGATCCACCAGATTTTTCTACTAGTTCAATACCGACGTACCGTGCTTCATCTTGCCCGTGACGTTCCTTTGGCTGACCATCTCGGAAGAAAGAAAACAATTGAGCGTATTTTACAACGTCTTTATTGGCCGAGAATCTTTCACGATGTTGCTGAATGTGCAAAGCGTGTGAGCATTGCCAGAAAATCTCCAAGAAGGGTACCAGAGTAAAAGCCCCTCTGCAGCCCCTACCCCTTATCGAAGAGCCAATTAGTAGAGTCACCATGGATATTGTGGGACCTCTAACACGCACCATAATGGGTAACAGATTCATCTTGGTCATATGCAATTATGCCACGAGATATCGAGAAGCATTTCCGTTGCGATATTGTGATGCAGAAACGGTTGCTAAAGAGTTGATGAAAGTCTTTTCCAAGATTGGAATACCTCACCAAATTCTTACAGGTCAAAGAACCAACTTCACCTCAAAGCTGCTCAATGACGTCTACCGTCTTCTGAACGTGCGTCCTATTCGAACAAGCCTATATCATCCACAATGCGATGGCCTAACCGAACGGTTTAATCAAACATTGGAGAATATGCTAAAGAAAGTGATGAAAGATAATCCGAAAGAATGGGACGAGATGCTTCTCTACGTTCGAATATCAAGAAATCCCTGAAGAATCAACTGGGCACTCGCCATTTGAGTTGTTATATGGAACAAAACTATGTGGTCCATTTGACGTCCTGAAAGAAAACTGGGAAGAAAATCCTAAATCGCTCTCTCAAGTAACGGAATACGTCATTAAAATTAAAAACAACTTGAAGGAATGACGGAAGAAGCCCAAAGAAACTTGACCTCCGCGCAAGAAAAACAAACAAAATGGTACGACATCAATGCTCAAACGAAGGACTTGAGAAAGGAGAGGAAGAACTCGTACTTCTACCAAGTGACAACAACAACCTCCAATCTGAATGGAAAGGCCCTTTTCTGGTCGAGGGAAAAGTTGGTCCTCTAAACTACCGCGTACTTATGAGCAGGAAACGTAAAAAAATAATCCCAAACCTTTACCCAATCCATTGCGCAGAACCCACTTTGACGTAGAACTTCAAAAAGCTATCGTTAGATGATATATAAAGTTCTAAAACCGCGGCATCAGTGGAACAGACGTTTGTGACTTAGAGGCCACCGAACGGACAATGCTACTCTTATAAAGACCGTGGAGTGGGATAAAGCTTCCAATTTAGAAAATGAAACCATTAACCTACCTCGAAAAAGTAAGGCTGCGATCGTAATGTTATTCAGAAATAAAACTGTCACAGATTCCGAAGAATATGTCTTCCTTAATATAGAAAGTGTAAAAATTACCATCGAAGGAGTTCCTAATCAAATTTATAGTCAGGGGGATTCAAAAAGCAGACTTGTACACAGAAGCTAAGAGATTTTTTGAAAACAAACGATCTGATTGTCAAGCGAGTAGTGAAATGAATATAAGAAAGTTATTTAAAGTCAAGTTTGCTCTAGTGATAGATCTTAGAACGATAGAAGATAAACACGTGGTGGGATCTGGGAAGAAGTTAGTTAATACTCAAAATGGGGTCTTGTTACAAATTAAAACGAAAGCTATGACTGCGAACGTATTGTGTAAGATTTTTTTTATCAGTGATGGGTTACTGAAAAATAGATTAGTCGAAAATGTTCATTACTAAAAACGAGCGAAACAAGCCGAAAATAAATGGGAAATTGTATACTTAAGAGTCATACTGTATGTGAGATTCCAGATCCTGATAATCATGGAAAAATTATTAAAGAAGTAAGAACCGTCGTGAGTTGTTTATGTATCTCTAGAGTTGGAAAAATGGACATGGAGTTCGAGTTAATACTGATCTTAGTTTTAATGTAATTACTACCGAGCGCAGCGAGTTCAAACGAAGTGAGACCGAAAATGTAGAAAAAACAACATAAAAATAGGATTAAAATGTGTAATCTTCTAAGGTTACACATTTCTTTTTACACGACTACATGATAAGGCTACGCCACGAAGTGTTTGTAAGGATATCTTAAAGAAATCTCCAACCTTGCATAAGGTGTATTTTTTAAAGCTTCTCGAATCTCAGCTTTTTCTTCTTTGGATAGATGTCCTAAATAGTCATCAAAAATAATATCCATATCTTCTCTACTTGGACTATAAAAAGTTACCAGTCTTGAGATATTTTTGCTGTAAGGTTTTGCTATGGACGTTAATTGTTGTGTAATCACGATCGTAGAAAGTCCATAATGTCTTGCAGAAAATGGAAGTTTTACGAGTTCCAAAGTACGTTTTTTTACAAAACTCGAAGCATTTGAGAATTCCACGACTTGTCTTAAAGGAGCAGTGTCGCCATTTGCGCACTTTTTCTGCGCATAACAAAACATGTTCGGAAATTGTCGGAAATAGCTCGGCTCCTGCAACCGCTTAATAAACCGCTTTTCAAGGAGTCAACAACTGAACATGAATACACTTCTTTACGCGAGTGATGACATGCATGGTAAGTGAGCAAATTTACATACTTGTAAATAAATACTGATGTGTTTGGATCTGTTTAACCTTATTGACCTTACTACAACATGCTTAAATTTTGCATAATGGACTTAGGATTCTTATTGTCAATGCAAGAGTTCATGTAATTTGAGAAGGAAAGAAAATGGCACCAGAGGATGCCCTTGCAAAGGCAAAAATATGGAGTGCCGAGAAGGTTGTCGATGTGGCACTCGAGCTAAACCGTGCAAAAATATAAAGGTAATTATATGAAGCCAGAGAGATAAAGATCGTTGTTTCGCAAGCTTCCTTCGCACTTATTATAATCTACATGAATTTGTTTCAGGGAGCAAATGTAGACGTTGAATGCCAAGGGAAGAGTCGGCCTGCAGCACGTAGCAAGCAAAAGCAAACAAAACAAGGATTTCGCTTAAAGCATGAGCCACAACTGACAGAGGGCATACTAAGAAAAAAAGAACACAAAGATGTTGAGGTGGCTTTATATTTGTTGTATTTGAAATTATAACCGTACAGTTTATGCCATACAAAGTTACAAACATGCTCACATGATAATATCACTTCTGAATGAGTAGAAAGCCAGCAGAAAATGTAGTTATACTGCCTTTGTAGGTTTACATATCATACCAGCTTTTTGTAATAATTTAGTCTCAATATCAGTAACAATATCAGTTGGTACATATTAAAGCATCCAAGACTTGTTGTCCTAAATACATAGATGAAATCATTGTTTTGTAGTAGACAGTATTATCTAAGGCGCCCGTTTGGATTTGAATTAGGACTTTATTTCTACCCTGGATGAAAAGATGATACGTAAGTTAGCCATTCGTAGTCTTCGTCGCGGGATTGGAAGTATGGACTACATCGATAGTTTACTCAGTATGGAAGATGACTTGGATGATGAAGATGAAACTGATGGGATGGGTGAGTTTGGTGAATCGTCAGAACATGTAGACCCAAATGTTGATGAAATGCAGGGCTCTAGAGATACTGCACCTTCAAGTTTACCTTCATCCACAGATCCATCACAGGATAGCAATTCACCTGCAGAAGTACCAGATTGGTGCAAATGTGGGCAATGTAGACAAATGCCACAAGAAGTGGAGAATAAGTGTTGTTGCCAAAAAAAATGTATAACCCAGTCTTCAAGATTTACCAAGTTATGCCTTGACCCTGATGTTTTGGAGGTTTGTATTCGAAATACTGGAGATATCAGAAATGACAGGGAAGATACAAGTACAAGGGCATTCAGGAAAGCAGCCTACAGACAATTCATATTAGCAAGATATGGCTACTTAGGAAAGGGCAACAGGCGTGTTTGTCCATCTTGTGTTGTGCTCAAGATAAGGAAACGATATCCGTCTGTAACTGGGATATATATGGGATACAGAGACCGTTAAGAATTTTTTTATATGACAATATTGGTTTCACCATGTACATTTTTCAAAACAAAGACATGACCTTGTCTCACCCTTACATGTGAAAATTTATCTGTCTGATTGTAGGTATTAAATTACAATGTTTGTAATATTTGTATGTTATATCAGATAAATTAGCGATTATATAAACTTAATCGGACAAAGATGAGGATCACTGAAGGGTGACATATAAGGGCATCATCTCATTTTCTTATTATTAGTATTCCACAGTAATTTTCAATATCTTTTTTACTGTAAGTGCTTTGAAAATCTGCTTTTTCTTCGGATGATGTCTTTGGTGGCCACTACCGGAATATGTGCAATTGTCGGTGAAATGAGTGCTGGGTCACTCTTATTGAAGGAGACATGTCTTGTCACACTTTCAGCATCATTTTCTCTTCTCCTCAATATCTTTGCTATGAGAATGGAGATATATTCATAACCCTTTTTGACTTTCACCACCTTCACATCCCATTGGTGTGTTCTTTGATTGTATTTTCTGGTTACCCTTTCCTCACCAGATTCCTTCTTGGCTTGGGGCAGATAGGCATGGTAGTTCCAATCAATTGCCGTTAACTGCTTTCTTGCTTTGTATACTTGGTATCTGAAAAACATAAGTTCTAAAGATTGTATATATATAATATGCTATATCCCAAAATGTATTTGAAACTAACCCAAAAGGCACTTGTTTTGGTGTGTATGTCAAGCTGAGACTATTAGCGCATTCAATGCTACCAGTATGCCTGCAAATGCAACAAAATACATTTCATTCAATAACATAAATCCACCTCAAAATTAAAACTGAATAGTTTTATTTGTAAACTTTTAAATTTTACCTGAAATGCGTGTAGTATTTAAAACTGTCAAGCAATTCTGGGTTCAGAATGACTTTTTGCAGCTGAGCAAAGTCTTCATCCCTCCGGTCGAACCAGGGTAAGGATTCGTCGTGTTCACCATCCTCATGGTCACATCTGCCACCAATCCACTCATGTTCATTGCACACATGGTGCAGCAATGAGATCCACATATCCTATAATATTAAAAAATAATTTGATGAAATATTAATAAAATGAATCATTTGGCCCAGTTTACTTGCAAAGCAAGTATAAAAGTGCCAATAATCATGGCTACATAATAATAAGGACACCTTCATAACTTTCAATGCTTCTTCGTCAGTAGTTGAGTCATCCTTCTTACACATGTTGGAACAGTGCCAGAAATGCCGTACAATATGTGACGACCAATCTTTTATTTTCTTCATGCAGTTGGGCTTACCCAACTAGTATGAACAAATTAATGTGCATGACACAGAGTTAATCTTAGAAATACTATCTCTAAACACGCTAAGTACTCTTTATTACCTTTGCAAGACACTTCTTTATACTTTTAGATTTATGCCAAACATCTAGACTGTGCGTAATACTTTTAAACTGGACTTCTGTAATAAAAGTAGTTATCAATAATGATGGCAATGCAGTCAGTGAGGGAAAGCACCTAATTGTAAGGACTACTGGATTTTGCCTTGAAAAATTCAGTGGCACTCTTAAGAGAACTGGGATGAACATGCCGTTTGTTCCTCCCATTTCCTACATCACTGACTATAGTTAAATGACATTACACACATACTGTAGCAATTAGGTTAGTCACGAGAAAAGCAAAAGAATTTATAAGAACTAATACTAACCAAATAGTGTTTTAACAGACGATGAGGCATCTGTAACAAATTCAACAATATTTACGCCATCAGCCTGTAGGTTCTCCAATCCCCTCTTCACTGCTTCTCTTTCCATTTTGGTGGAAATCAGGCCAACATGCCTCTTGTCCAGAATTTCAATGCCAATGATATAATTTGTTGTTGATTCCATCATAAAATAGCAAAGGTTCTTGGCATTGAAACCTGGTGAGTCACATTGGCCATCACCACCAACAATTATCTCCTTTCCAACAAATTCACCAAGGATTTCTCGTTTCATCCAACACCACCACTCATTCACTTCTGGTATCAAATATAATTTTTAATAGCGGTGATAGCTCGATTTGCATAAAAATGCTAGCCCATAAAAATTAGCCATACGTTCCACTTTGCCGAAGTTGTTCCCAGACAGTAAAATGGAAGCAGCTGCCAGGAGATTGTTGGCATATATTCCATTCACTTCATGTGATGAACAAAATCTAAACTGGTGACCAGATGAACATGTACTATTAATAATGATAGTTGTACCAATTAGATGATGTTTGGTTTTTGGTTTTTTTTCACAGGTTCTTGACAACGTGCTTCAAAAACACAAATGAGCAAGTCAAGAGAGCAGATAACTTTTGCTTCATTCACCATCTTGAACTCTCTTTCTAAAGCGTACACTTCATCACCACAACTCAATTTACGGTGTGGTCCATAACAAATGGTGTGACACCGGGTAAATTCATCATTATGAACTTCCTCATCATTCTTGTAGTTACTACTCTCGTCATCACTAGAACCTTCTGAACTGCTAGCACGAAAATAAAGAATAAGTTACAGCATTACATGCCATGACATTATGAGGTCTTATAGGGAATACTTTGCAGCATGACAAAAACTTGAAAATGACTGTACATGTACAATGATTAAATTATTTTCATCTTCTTACTTGTTCATACTGCCATCAAATTCCATAGACCTATAAAAATATATTAACGACATTAATTATTAACTGTTCATTGATACTCATATCTATACATACAACCTATATAAGACCTTGACATAAGACTTATAAGTGAATAGTATCAGAACATACATGTCATCTTCTGAATCCTCACTATCCAACTCGCTACTCCTTTCTTCAAGTATGCTAATAGCCATCTGGGAAATGTCTCTGTAAGAGAGTGTGTTGCTGCACAATAAATTGTCTACTAATATTAAGTATAAGAGGCCCTGTAACGCCAACTAAGTTCCACTTGTGAGACAATTTTGAGCTAACACAGTGCCCTGAACAGTACTGTATGTGCTTCATTTTGTAATAACAGAAATTCTAACTTCAATTTTTTTAATAATAAACATATCTATGAAAGCATATGTTACCTGCTATCTTTGTCATAACAATTGTCGTCACTACTTTCTGGCTCATCATCAGTGAACACAGATGAATTGTGTGGGTGAGCTGTTATTGTTAAACTACATTTAAACAACAGAATAAAATTCAACTTAAGAAATAAATTCCAACAATGAATTCATTACACATAACCTATTATTCACTGAAACATTGTTTCAAAACTAAGCAATAGACACATAAACAACATATAAGTATATCGTAGTTACCTTCCATGTGAAGTTATAGAGGATTCTAATGTTAGGCATGAGTTGCTATCAATTTCACTTTCATCGTTTATTATCATTGCCTGGATTGGCGTCTCTGGTATAGTGTTACGAAGAAGCGTTCTGTCTCTACCTTTCAAAGGTGTAGACGTTTCTATTTTGAAATAAATACATTTATATTTATTATATGGCATTATACATGTGGTCTAAAATTATATAGAGTGTATAGGCAACTGTTGCACACAGAAGTGTCTGCAATAATAGCATATCATCAAATAGACCATGTGAATGTTTTATCTACTTTATTCACAATTATACTTACCAGCATTGACTTGACTAGTTGTTTGACTTGCTGGTTGCTCTAGTTCAGCCTCTCCTTTTCGTACCTTCGCACTATTATCGCAATAGAAACTGAAGTCAATCAATAATTTAACCTTACTAGTACTGCATTTCATGAATTACTGTAGATCTATTTACCTTCTTCGATACTCCAAGGACAGGAGATGGACAGCGAAATCACTGTCACTTAAACGCCCGTATCCAGCGCCATTTTTCGCATCTTTCCACGTCGAGAATACTTTATGCGACAGATATATTCTTTTCTGTTGTTTTGTCCAGTCGTCAGTGCGTGCATACTTTCGTTTTCGGCCAGAATTATCGCGCTTTCCGCCATGAGCACATTTACTTTTGGACGCCATTATTACAGTTCGAACTTGAAAAGACCAGCCTGGTGTTTTCAAGTTTATGCATGCGCAGAAACGATGTGCAGTAGCTGACACTGCTCCTTTAAGAAAGGCTCTACGTGGTCTTGATCGCAATTTATCACGATAAAATTTTCGTCTTTGTCGTAAGACCAAGTTTGATAAGTTTTATTCCATTCGTAGGTCGGACATATTAAGAAAATATAGTCAAAGTAGCCTAAATAATTTTGCTCTAACATTTTTAACAAATAATAAGTTTTTCCGGAATTAGTCATTCCTACTATAATCATGTTAAAAGGATCGTGGGCTGCTTCGCTCCTTTCTGGAACAACAATATTTTTAGAACGGTTGGAGAACTCATTTAAGACTCCGAGGTTTGAGTTTCCGATGCCTTTGGTGATTTTTGGCTCGTTTTGCTCGTGCTTTGTGTACATTGTTCTTCTTTATTATTAACTGTATTACTTACAACATGCGTACCTACAATAAGACCCCCCGAAAAATTCCTATCAACAGAACATAAGGTGTAATGTATTCTACGATAAATTTAAGATCTTGAAGAAATGGTTTGTTGTCGGAGAGTTCTCTCCCCATTTGTGTGGCATTCTCTATTAAATTTAGGTGCTCCACAAGTTCCGAAAATTTACCTATAAAGACATGCGTAATCATATCGTTCGTTTTATTTAATTGATCTCGTTTGTAGTTTTGATAAATTTGTAAAAGCACTTTTTCGGAGGCTCTTTTAATATAACTTTTCGCATATTTTATTTCTTTTGCAGAAGATAATTTTAATAAAGTTTCTCTAAGAGAAATAGGACCTTGTTGTTCATTACTCGTTTACTATACATGTAAAAGAAAAAAAAAGTCATTTACTTTTCTTCTATTAAAACCCTTACTAAACAAGATCTATAATTAAAAATATTCTTTAGCCGTAAAAAATCCCAAAATATACTCTTTCACTCTTCTTCATCTATGTCACTAAGTCTTTTAAAACATAATCTTGGTAAACCTGATTTATAACTGGGAAAAAGAAAGTTTTTAAAAATTTGTCTACGATTCTCCACAATATTTAAATTCTTATAATATCTATTTTTTAAAAGGATTTCCTCATGATTAATATTATTATACAAGGTTCGTAACTCGTTATCATCATTTATAAATTGATTTAAATTTAATATATTAAAAATAATTTTAGCACGCGCATTTTCTTTTAAATATCGTCTAAGCTCTCTCTGATGATTTAACGGTAAAGAGGGAGATGTGTTTATATGCAAAGTACTTAAATTCATCTCTTTCTTACTAATGGGAAATGAGAATTTTTCAAAAAGTTTCATTTTTTGATTTCGTGCACACGTAATAGTAGCTTCTACTAAATCAAAACTCGAGACTTCAAAATTTTTCGGATAATCATTATTCGTAATGGTAAAATATACTAAATCAAAATTCGAGGCTTTGAAATTTTTGAATAATTCATTTCTTAATTAAAGACACGAAATCGACCACCTTGTACATAACTTTTCAACTATTATGCAAATGAGGTGAAAATTTTTGGTATTGTGCAATCGAGTAGCTTATTAATTTTACATAATAGTAGCTTATACTTTGGTGCCATCTTGGATTTGGATAGCGTCATAGGTATTGCGCAATAGTTGGTCACGTGACCTTGAAATTCCTGGAAATCGGATTGAAATTCCAGGAATTTGGTATAAAGGGGAATCCCCTAATTTGGATAAAAGGGGGCGTGCCCGAAATGGGCCAGAACCCCCTTTTTCGCACTACTGACCAATGCTATATGAAAAAGCTATGTAGTCTGGACATTTTGTTATCGTGTTTCTTATCATATCGTGAATATGCAGCCGGGTGAAAGGTGTATACAATGAATATTTGAAGTAAATGGTTCGGAATGCGTAAATGTTGGTTCAACTTATTCTTCACCATTGTGCATAAAACAAAAATCCACTCCATAATAACTGGTATAAATTTTGTAAACTAACTTTTTTTTTAAGTTTAATTACATATGTAGTTGATAACACAATATTTTGTTAACAGAATTTTTCGCTTATAGAGCTTATGAAAATGAGCAATCCCATGAGCTGGAGCAAATCATTCGTT